>PVKA01044847.1:0-15911 GCA_004027165.1 Ctenomys sociabilis
CAAGCAAACAGGAGACTGGAATGGGTTGCAGACCTCTACCTCTTCAAAGAGTTAGAAAAGCTCTATCCCCAGAGCCAGCACAATTCACTGTAATCGGGCCACCAGCTCTGTTTGTAGCTGGCATCAGTGTCGCACATCCATGGTCCACCTGGGCCTTTGGAGCCAGACTGTCCTGGCCTTCTGGCTGCAACACTCACTAGCAAGAGAATCATCCACACAAAGGCATCACACCAGGGGTGGGGGCTCACCCTGTGATCTATCCCATGGGGAGGCTGAGTCAGGAGCATCTCAAGATCAAGCACAATCAAGGAAACTTCACAGGAACTTCCCTCAGAATAAAACAGTTGTAAAAAAGCAAAGATGGAGGGCCGCCCAGATAGCTCAGCGGATTCAATTGCCTGCTTAGTTAGATGTAGGTGTCAGTGGGTTTGATCCCTGGCCTGCCCTGCTGGCTCCACCCTCAGGGCACATGGAGAGGGCCACTGAGAATGGGCATTGTGGAACCCACCTGCAATCCCAGCTCTTGGGAAGCTGAAAACAGGAGAATCACTACGAGTCCAATCTGTGTAGTGAGATCCTATATTCCCAGTGAACCCTGCATACACACACACAGACACAAAAAGGCAAAAGTTGTCACTACTGTGACTCTACTTTCAATCCTGGGACCAAAAACTGAAAAAAAAAAAAAAAAAGCCACTTTTTTTTGTTCTGAGGCTCAAATTGAAGCACTTGTAGATGTGATGCAGGCATTTATGCTGAGCTAGCTCCCAGCCCCTAAATACACCTTCAGAACTACTACTATCTCTTTGAAGGATTACAATGATGAATGAATTCATGACAACATGCTTAGAACATTATCTGGCATATAACAGACCCAGAAGTGCCATTAAATATTTTGCTTGTCAAGGGGAAAATAGTATTCTATGTAATTTTGAAAAAATACATATTGATTTTTACAAAACACATACAAATGTGTGTCCTATACATGTCAATTGGACAAATCTCCACCAACAGAAAATAATGTTGCTGGCTTCCCGGGACACTGCTCCCTTTACGGCTTGTGTGGCCTGCTTAGGAGCTGCTGACATACAAACCCTAGAGACATTGCTCTTGGGGGCCTGGCTGCTTTCACTCACCTGTACAGTTTTGACTACTTCTCAGAACAGAGTAGAACACATACTCAGCTCCTGGGAAGGGAAAAAGATGGGGTTTTAGAGCTCCTGTTCTCTTGGTCAATCATGCAGGGAGCAAGGGAAAAGCACCTAGGTTCTGGGTGAGACCCTGGAGGCCAGCTCAGCTGAGCAGGAGTCCCAGTTCAGGGACCCTAGGCCTGGCCCAGGAATAGTACTCCAGGAGACACCTGCCAGGGAGCTCCACAGGGAGAGAGACCAGAGATTCATGGTTGGCTGCAGGGAGCTCATCGCCCAGGTTGTTGGAGGCCACAGGGGCTGGGCTGCCAACAGGTCCTGGAGAGGCCAGACTGCTAGGGTTGTGGGGGACCCAGGCCCACGAAGGGCTGTGTGCCCTGAGGAGGAGGCTTGGCCCGCAGAGGTGAGGACAAGGACCTAAGATTTGGGCTCAGAGGGCCACCACTGGGAATCCTCAGTGTCCATGGGACTGCTTTGGGCCGCACAAGTAACATCGCGGTGTCTGAGCAAGGGACAAGGGCTTGGAAGGTACCACACCCAGGCCAGAGCCAGGCCTGGAATCCAGGGGGCAAAGGCACAAGGACGAGGCCCATTCCAGGGCATCTGGGACCTAGGCTGAGGGGTGCACTCGGATTCGGGGAGGGGATGCTTGCAGGCCAGAGCACAATCAAGGTCACTACCAGCTGGTTCTCAGACACCAGAGAGGCGGCTTTAATCGGAAAAACTAGGACTCCAGGCCCTGGACCCTGGGACACAGCCGAAGCTGTGGCTGAAAGAATAGAGGGCATGAGGACTGCGACCCAGTACTTGCGGGTCTAAAAGGTGTGGGCAAGGTGCCTGCAGAGGTTGAAAGGGACCAAGCAGGGCAGAGGAAAAAGGGTCAGAGACAGAACCCAGAGACCCATGCTGCTGCCTTCCCTCATGGTGCTCTGCAGAGTTCTCTGGAGCCCCGCCCAAGCCCCACTTCGCAGGCCCGGATCCCATGCGGCGGAGCTCAAGGTACAGCTGCTGCCTTGGTTCAGTCCTTGGGCCTCCAGCACTGGCTGGGGCAGGGCAACAACACAATTGGGGGACGGGGTGGGCTCAGGGGAAGGAGGTTGAGGGAGGACACAGCCTGGGCGGGTTTAGCTCCTTCAGGCTCTGTGCCTGGCAAGTTTAGCAGTAGTTAGGGAGAGGCCGAGGGCGCCCTCTGGCGGTGACTTCAGCCCTCCACAGTCGCGGAACCACTGAGCCGTCAAGGATCCTGCTGGCTTACAAGGACATGACTGGATACCAAGTTGCTGGTCCTGTTCCCCAGGGCCCACAGGGCCAGGAGGGCATCCAGCAGTGAGAGCTCAGGAGAAGTATCCTGGGAAGCCCTCAGCATGCAGGGCCTTATGTGGCCTAGGGCAGGGGCTGGAGGACAGTGAGGGACCCAGGGCGAATGGGGAGGGCGTCATAGGATCCCAGCTCTTCTCTTGGGTCTCTCAGACTCCACCTATTGTAAGTTATGATCCAATGTTGAAAGAAACGAGAGAAGACCCAATGAATATAGCTTCAGGGGTCTCACTGAGATTAGTCTCTCTGGAAGTGAGCCCAGAGCCACAGAAACAACTCACAGGTGTTGAGGGCTAAAAGCAGGCCATGGAATGTGCGTAATTACTTTGGTGAATACAAACTACTTTCTCTATGGATTTCACCATTTACCTAACACCAGGTTTACACAAATGCTAGCTGATAACATCCCAAGCAAAGGATCAAAGAACAGGCCACTAGCAGAACAAGCTGTTAACTGCAGCCTTGAATCCTGGCTTGCTGGGGTTTACAAATCAGAGAAAGCAGCGCTCCTTGAGCTCTGTGTATTGCTCCTTGCTCCCTTGGGACATTAGGCTTTTATCTCATATCCATATTTCTGTAAGGCCTCATGTGGCCTTCTGCAAGGGCTAGAGAACAGTGACTTAGGATGAATGGGGAGGAATCATAGGATCCTGCCTCTTCTCTTAGCCCTCTCAGACTCCACCTGAGGAAACTGCTAGCAAATGGCTTCAGCAGGAAAGGGGAGGCAGTCACCTTGAAGGTCATGACACAGGGCACTGGGCACTGGATCTGGGGCCCTCAGAGGACACTCAGACTGTCACTGAGGCACTGCTGCCTCGACTTACCCTGGAGACCGACCTCCTGTGGGTCCCCTATCAGTGTGGGGGGCAAAGTAGGTCTGGAGAAGAAGATGTGAAGGGAGCCTTTGGCCTGGCCTGGAAGCACCACCCTTCCCAGGGATAGAGGCTGAGGACAGGAGCCTAGGAGAAGGCCTGGAGGGGACTGAGGAACTGGTCTTGCTGCAGTGAGTGGGAACAGTTCCTCAGGTCCTGCCCTGCCCTTGTCTTTATAAATGTATAAAACCTTTTTCTCCTTAGAAGATTTTCATCCCACAAAGGGACTTTGGCTGGAGAAGCAGGGGAAAAGGGAAAAGTCAGATGTCCCTGCCTGGAACATCTTTTCTCCTATGAACATCTTTTGCCAGGCTGGTGCTGCTTTTTAGTTCCCCAGTTACACCCCAGTCTGTAAGGGTCAGGAGTAAGTAGATACTGGGAATTAAAGCCAGGGCTCTGAGCTACATTCCAGCCCTCTTTACTTTTCTTTTTGAGGCAGGGTGTTGCTAAGTCACTAAGTTGCTCAGGCTGGGTGCAAACTTGTGATCCTTGTGTCTCCCACAGCAAGAGGATTCAGGCCTGTGCCCAGCTGCTTGGTTTAAGCTCCCAGGGGTTACATGCCTTGGCCCAGGTGTCCCTGTAGCCAATGGCAGAGCCAGCCCAGGCACCTTCATCCCCCAGCCGCTCACCTCCACCCTTCCTGCCCCACAGGCTGGTAGCTCAGTGCTGTTGTGCCTCAGGAAGAGGTTTCACCTGGGCCCCATCTATGTGTTGGGCTCCAGGGAGGGGTGGTGGCTGGGATTCCCTGTATTCCCCTGGGGAAGAGGCTCCCTGTGCATCTGAGACTTTCAGTCCCTGGGCTGAGTGGGAGGCCCTCTTCCTAGAGTTCTGCACAACACGGCAGGGCAGGGCTGGGAGCATGAGAGCTGCCCATTTCCGTTCCTCTGCTTCTGCCCTGTTCTGATGGCAGCTCCTGTTTTCTCCTTGGGACGGGTGGAGGCCACTCCTACAGGCTCTGTGACAGTGATGCTGCAATGGATTTTACAGGCCTGCTGAAGGCCCTATAGATGCTGGCCTTGGGCCCTCAACAGCTGACCGACATCTATACCTCACTGGCCAGTGTCCTGAAGCTGGGCAACATCTGCGTATCTTCCTCAGAGGTTCGCTTTCCCTATGGGCAGAGTCATTGGTTGGTGGCATGACCAAGACAATGAAAATGTTGCCAATTGCTTATGTAGCAGGGACTACAAAGCTCTGGGCAAATCGCCACCATATACATGAGAACGTAGCCCTGCTGCTGCGGCTTCTCCCAACACCTCTTGCACTCAGCTGCCCCCAGCAGAACACCTTGTGTTAACTGAGCAGCTATTTTCTGTGTTTTCTCACTAACGTCAGGTGAAAACACCAGCAGTCAGAGTGCTGTGGGTGCCAGGAGAGTACCAGGATGGAGCTATCACTCAGAGAGTCACGGTGAGCCCAAGGGTCCTGGGGATGTGGGGCACAATCTGACCCTTCTGGGCTAGGAGTGCACCTACATGGGTCTGACAGGCACCTCCTCTGGCCTCAAGGAGAAATCTTTGGCTTGGTCTGGAGGTTCTTACCTGTGGAAAGTGCCCTGGATGCCCAGTACCCTCTAGAAAAAGATTCCACTTCACTCTGCTATATTTCTCTTCTTGAGCTGCCTGCCTACTGGTGCATGATTCTTCATTGCCTCCTTCCTGGATGACTGTTGGGCAGCTGAAGACTGTGTATCACCAGGATGGGGTGGGAGCCCGAGGACAGAGAGGTAAGGGAGCAGGCCCTTTCTCTGGGGCTCAGGTGATGCTGGGAGGTAACACTCAGGGTATGGCTTCAATCACCTCCAGAGCTGGTAACAGAGGATGGTGTCCCTGCCTCATGCTCATGGGCATATGCAATGTAGTCCTCTGCTTTCTTCTCTGGCTGGTCCCTCCTGGCTCCCCTCTGGGATTCCTCCTGCTAAAAAGCTGGGGTTTTGGAAGCCTTGAAGCTCTGAAAGATTTACATCCTGCTGCTCAGTAGCTCTGTGGCCTGAGCCATTGCGTTAGCCTGGCAAAAGCCAGCACTGCCATATATGAGCTCACAATCATAACAGGAGGGTCCCTGTGAGCTGTGTGCTCCTTAAGTGCCAGGGGAGTAAAGTACAGACATGATCTATGAGCTACTATGCAGTGTTTGAGAATAACCTAATTTCAAAGCCAAAGTGAAACAGAAAAAAGTGTATTTTTCATCATCTTTCTTCAAAGTCTACATCAGCTACTAAGCTGTTTTCCAGTAAGACCATGAAGGGGCCTTCCAATAATGACTACCCCCACCACAAGCCTGTTGACTTACAATAGAGGATGCCAGTACAGAAAGATTAAGGGAGGCCTTGCTACTAAAGACTTTGCTACCAAGACCTTGCAGTAACTTAGCTACCATTTCCCCTCTCTGGTCTGAAGTATGAGCAGCTGTTAAATCCATAGCAGATGCTCCCAGATGCTTCCAAGGAGGAAGGTTCTAGAGTAATAAATCTGCCTGTAGTGGGGCAGAAGCTGTCAACAGGGCAGCATGTCCAATGGTGCGCCTGAGCCCTACTGATACAAGCGGCAGGCAGCCTGCCTGTGCTTGCACTGTGACACCAGGGATCACAACTGGGGCAGAATCAGAGCCAAAGAGAAAGGTGAGAGAGCAGTCATCAGACCCCAAAGATGTGAGGCCCTTGGGAGTTTGGAGTGAAGGGCTGGGCAGGGCCCTGGGACCTCCAGGCCAAAGCACCCACTCCTCTTGGTGCAGAGCAGCAATGCACACGGTGCTCTCCGATGTGCAGAGTTCCACGGGAGCTCACGTGTTTTGGACCTTCCTTCCCAACTGCCAAGAAAGTGGCTCCTTTCCTTCACGGTGGACCTTCCTACTGTCCCTCAGCCCTCTCATGTGGCATCGGGCTGGGACAAGAACACAGTCCCCAGAATGCCCCCACGTGGGGTGACTAATGGCATGGTCCTCATCCTCTGTGGGCAGACAGCTGCTTCCAGGAAAAGGACAGAGACCCCGAGCCTGGCTTCCTGGGCCCAACCAAGGACCAAGACTCAGTCTCAAAACCTCCCCAAAGCCAGCTCCAGATGAGTGTCTACTGCAGTCTACACATGTTTGAGGGCCAGTTCCTCTCCCATTTGCCTGGAGGTGTTCCAAGACCCAGTCATTACCACCAATGGTCACAGCGTCTCCAGGACCTGCCTCCAAAGTTGTGCAACCACCAGGCTGCCACTGGGGGGCGCTCCCCCTCCAGGCACTGGCTATGTAGGCTTGTCATCCTGGGGCGCAAGGTGTCCTGCATTATCCAGACCCAGGGCTAGGCATCCGGGCCTCAGGGAACCTGGCCCAGGGATGGGCCATGTGACTTTTGGTCTTACAGTACATGGTCTCTCTGTGTGAGAAGCGCTGCGGAGCCACTAAGATGACCAAGCCTCCCAGGTCTACCAGCTGCTGGAGCCGAGTGGGCTCTCAGTGTAGGCAGCTGGGTTAGATAGAAATATTATAGGAAGTCAGAGGGGGCTAGACCCTTCGAGGAGGCCAGTAGGGAAGACGAGTTGCCCTGCAACTGCGGGAGAGACAGGCACTCCTGCTGTGGGCCAGAGCCAGCCACCAAGATCGGGCATGGTGGCACACGCCAGTAATCTCAGCTCAGGGGAGGCTGAAGGAGGATCACTAAGAGTTAGCTTCATAGTAAGACCCTGTACCAAATACATTAAAAAAAAAAAAAAAATCAGACAAACGCATACCTCCCTAAGGATAAATATCAGGGATTAATATTCTAAATAGGTTTCTATTACCTTGAAGAAGCCAGAAAGTCACTAACCCAACCCCCTGCAGGAAAAGCCCCTGTTATGTATCTGTGTCCACTTGCTATGTGACTCACTTCTCCATTTGATTTAACCAATTTTACCTAAGCAATTATGCTGGTAATATTATTGGCTGACCATAGTTTCTCCCCACCTCATGCCCATCCTACAAGTTCCCATGTTTCCCACGTTGGACCCATCCCGCTTCATAGATTTGCTCTATAAAAATCCCTAGAAAAGCAGATTCCTTGGCAACCCATTTGGGTTCCCTTATGTCCCTCTCTAGGATAGAAACTTTCTTTCCCTCAATAAATGTATTATATTCTTAACCTCCATTATTCCTAAAATTCATTCTTGGGTTTTCAAGAACACAAACTCATCCCAGGTATCTTTCAGGTTGGGAGTTTCCCCTATATCACCACCTACTTAAGAGGCTGAGGCAGGAGGCTCTTGAATTCAAAATCTAGACAACATGACAAGACAATGGCTCAAAACAAACAAAAAATTATGCAGCTGTCCAAGTGATAGGCACCAGGGTCATTAAATGAATAAGGAAACAAAGTTAAACATGGGGATTCTATGTCACTGTTAGCAAAATGCAAACGCAGGCTGGATGTGGTGGCGCATGCCTATAATCCCAGCACTCAGGAGGCTGAGGCAGGATTGTTAGAGTTCAAGGCCAAGTTGGGCTACAAAATAAGTTTAAGACTAGCCTGAACTACATAGTGAAACCCTGTCTCAAAAAGAAAAAAAAAAAAAAAAAGGGCCAGTGAGAGTCCACGGGACTAAGGACCTGCTTAGACAAGCACAGGGACCTGGGTTTCATCCCCTACCAGAGCTGGGGAGGCTGAAAACAGGAGTCTCACTATGACTCTGAGCTGTGTAGTGAGACCCTGTACTAAATAAATGAAAACAAAAGAAGGGGGGGAAAAAACATCGTATCAGAGTAGGGTAAGTGATCCCTTACTGCCTTTTCTCTACTTTCAGATGTTAATATACTTTTGTATTGCTTTTTCTAGTGGAATCCTTATGTTTTAGATATCTCATCAGATATACTATCAGTGGTATTCTAACATAGCCACCAGCCAGCAGTTAATGGCAAAAAGAGTCTGAGCTTGAATGAGACCAACTTCAAGCTCAGCAACATAAGCGCCTGCCAGGCAAGAACAAGGTACCAGTTCAACCCTGGGCACCAAAAACAAAGTTCAATGGACACTTTTTTTTTATCACTGCACTTTCTCAAAGAAGAAAGTTCTGTGTGGATTATACATTCTGACAAGCACAGTTCATGCAAAAGTACTGTTTCAGGACTGACCAGATAGCTCAGTGGATTAAAGCACCCGCTTAGGCAGACACAGGGACCAGGGTTCGATCCCCCAGCATGCCGTGCCACCCCATCCTGGGGGCACACTGAGATGGGAATTGAGACTGGGAGTGGTGGCACAAACCTATAATCTCAGCACTTGAGAGACTGAAAACAGGAGCAACACTAGGAGTCCTATCTGTGTAATGAGACCCGGTACTAAATACATAATAAGTAAATAAATAGCACTGTTTCACAATGGACTATAATAATGCAAATGTCTGTAGCTGCAGTGGGAACCAGGAAAGGCTTATCTAGGATGTGGACTTGCAGTGTTGCCCCAGGAAGTCCAAGTGGCACATACACTAACTGTCCGGCTCTTCCTAATTCTACCATCTCCCCAGTATCTCAAACTGCTGAGCCCTTCTGAGTCTCTTCCTGTGGCCTGAAACCTGGGCAGTATCACTGCTGGAAGCAAAGGATCTGAGAGGCTCTCGGGGGTGAGTGGACAAGAGCAAAGGGGTGGACAAAGCCATCCACCTTTCACTCTGGTCTTTCTCTTTCTCATTGAGGCTGAGCAGAGAATACACAAGTGGTTCATCTCTTCTGGCCTGGGCAGGGGCGGTTTGCCTGAACTGGGGCCCCTCTGGCACCACTCAGGTGGAAGTTTCTAAGGTCCAGGCCAGTGTGGAGAACCAGATGCTTGCCAGTCATCGCCTCTCACAGCCAGACATGCCGGGCTGGGTGGCCTTTCTCTTGGTGAGTGGAGCCCACACACACACCACTGGCCCAGAAGCCTGCATCAGGCTGAAGGAACCTCTCAGGACCCAGAGGGGTGGCAGGATGAGGCGACAAGTTTGTCAGAGGAAGATTTCTAGGCCAGCTCTGGGCCATGACAGTGGGGCACAGGGGAGGGGCTCGTGCCTGTGTCTACATCGACACCAGAAGCTGATCCAAGCAATAACCAAACAGCTGCAGATAAAGGTGTTGGATTTTGTGGAGAAAGAGAAGATGGTTGCCCTGAGGAAACTGAGCAGCTCCATCCAGCAGAGTCACAACCAGCTGCTGAAGCTGGAGGGGGAGAGCATTTGGTTCCACGCACTGATCACCAACTGAAGCGGTGAGCAGCTCCTGCAGGCAAGACCTCACCGTGGCCCACACCCTGTCACAGCCTCCCAGCCCTGTCTACCCACACACACGGACCTCGGAGTGGTCAGCATGTGTGGCTGCCTGATTTATTCAACCCCCTCCCTCAGGAAGCCCCTGACTACTATCTTTTTTTTTCCTTTTCCAGTACCAGGGATTGAACTCAGCACCTTGTGCTTGCCAAGCGGGTGATTTTGCCCCTGAGCTACATCCGCAGCCCCTGGCTATCATCTTGTGGCCACACCAACACCCTCAGCCTCTTGCCTGCCTGCTGTGTGCAGCGTCCCAAGGTGAAGCAGCCTCCAGGATGTCTGCACCTCTCTTTGGAAGGATTTGGGCAAAAAGAGGGTCCTGCGTAAAGCGCCTCCATCTCTCTCAGGCGTTTGGATGAACTCTTATGAGGTGTGGACAGGAAAGCGCTCCTCCAGTGTGAGCTCTCAGAAGGCAGAAGGAAAGGAGCAGCCTGTCCAGGGGCTCAACTTGTGAGGTTTATGGTAGAGTTAGATTCAAGGCTGAATTAGTAAAAAGGACATACGGGCATTTCAATGTGTTAATATGGAGTGAATAATTACATACGTACTTATATATATGGGCGTGTGTGTGTGTTTAGGTGTTAGTGAGTATTTTATGTATGAGTTTATATGATATAGTTCCACTCCTCTGTTTCTTTTATATTTAATTAGAGGTAAAGGGAGAGGTCAAGAGAACCAGGCCAGCTGTGTTTTTTTTTTTTTTTTTTTTTTTTTTTTTTTTTTTTTTTTTTTTTTTTTTTTTTTTTTTTTTTTTTTTTTTTTTTTTTTTTTTTTTTTTTTTTTTTTTTTTTTTTTTTTTTTTTTTTTTTTTTTTTTTTTTAGATACTCTATCTCAAGCACGGGTTTAATTCTTTATTTGTCAGAAACCTCAGTGAAGCCCTTTCACCTTTCCTGTCTGCCCTTCAACTTTCCCTGCGCTCACACCACCCTGAGGCCTCCCCACAGGTTCTGTCCATATCCGGGCCTGTCCCGTCTAGCTGCGCACAGGCTTGACCCAGCCCAGCTCTGCTGATGAGTGGCTGCTCTCTGTCTTCCTCGGGGAGCAAAGGGTTCCACCCCTAACCAGTCACTGTTCCTAGGAGTTCCAAAACTAGGGCTCTGAGTAAAGATTAACTCCAAAGAGGAAATGGTTCAAGTCATGAAGGAGAAAGCCCTACAGCAAAGCAGCTGCCGGTCAGGTCTGAGCACAATGACTACCGAATTCTAGCCTGCCTGGCCTATTCCTGCGACGCAGCTCTCTCCTTGAGGTGCTCCTTTCAGATCATAGAGAGTACAGCTGAAAGATGGGCTCTGAAGGTCTCTCGGGGTGCAGACCCTTGGACTCCTCTGGGCAAGTTCTGGCTACTACCGCCTCCCTCATGGCCTTACTCCCGACAGTCTTCCCTCAGCTTCAGTACCAGTGACTTATTCCCAGTCTTCACTCCTGTTGGGGGAAGCCTGAGGAAGGCTGAGCGTCCTTCCTGGATGGGCTGAGGGGTTGAGGGCAGAACCCAGATAGACAGCAAGGCTACATGAATCCCAGAGTCCTTGCCTGCCCAAGAGCTGACGGAGAGGGCTGGCTCACCTGCTGCTCCTTGCTCCCCATGACCTCTTGGGGCACATGTCCAAAGCTACAGCTGTGTTACGGCTTCTCCTTCTTTTTTGCAGAACTAGGGATTAAATTCAAGGACTTGATACCACTGAGCCACATCCACCCTTTTGATTTTTCATTTTGAGATAGTCTTGCTAAATTGCCCATGCCAAACTTGAACTTGGTAATGCCCTTGCATCAGCTCCCTCGGTGTGGCAGTTATAGGCATAGACAGCCATACCTGGCTTGTCACTGAGTTTCTTTTATTTTTTTTTTTAAGCAGTACCAGGGTTCGAACTCAGGACCTTACACTTGCCAGGCAGTCACTGAGTTTCTTAAACAGCTGTTCTTTATTTGAGGACCTGAAGCCTCAAACAGTCCTCAAGCTCTTTTCAGGATTCCCAGAACCCCAAATGGAATGTGGCCTGTATTTTTGGTGAGCAAAGCAAGCTGTCAGGGCTCCTGGGCATGCCTCAGGATACACCTCAAAGGAGAACTATCAGAGGGATGGAAACAGCATTTGAAGAGATGGAAATGTCAATTACTATGATTTGATCATTATACATTATACTTGAGCTATAGTACTGTACTCCATCAATAACTGCAAATATATATCAATTTTAAAAGAAAAAGATAAAAGGAATAGGGACTCACAGAAGCAAGTGCAGCCAGTGCCCTGGCATGATTCACATCAGCAAACTCTACTGTCCTACCATCAAGAGGCTTCTCACAGGGGGCCAGAGAGATGGCTCAGTGGAATAAGTGCTTCCCTGGCAAGCTCAAGGGCCTGAGTTCAATCTCAAGTGCAGGGGCCTGAGTTCAATCCCCAGTTCTGCCAAAAAAAAAGAAAGACAGGAGAAAGAGAAGAGCATAGGCTCCAGAAATGAAGATTAAAAAACTGAACTCAAGAGGCTTCTCACAGCACCATGCTCTTCTGTTCCTGCTTCAGCACTCAGCAAGGTTTTGCGTATATTCACTTGTGTGTGTGCTGGGAACCAGACTCGGCCTTTCACGTGTTAAGAATGTGTCCAACCTCTGAGCTAGATCTCAGAACACTGGCAAATTTTTAGAAATATGAATCTGAACAAGTGAGAAAAGAAGCTGTCTCCAAGGATTATTCTGCTTTTAAAAGTTTCCATTTCCATATTCTTTCTGAAAAGATGGTAGCATGCATTACGTGGGTAATTTGAAAGAGAACAAAACTCTTCTTGCAATTTCTGGTTATAAACGCAGTTTTGAGGGCTGGCCAGATAGCTCAGCAGGTTAAAGCATCTGCTCTGGCAGACACTGGGGCCAAGGGTTCCATCCCTGGTCTGCTGTGCTGGCCTTGCCCCCAGGGTAGCTGAGATGGCAATTGAGACTGGGCGTGGTGGCACGGGCCTGTAACCCCAGCTCTTCAGAGGCTGAAAACAGGAGGATCATTATGAGTCTGATCTGTGTGGTGAGACCCTGTACCAAATACATTTTTTAAAAAGCAATTTTGAGACTGAATGGCATAGTGAAACTGACTTAAAAAGACAAAAGAGAGAAAGAGGGAGCAATTTTGTTTTTAATGAACTACATAGTGCCACTCTGTTCCAGCCAGTCCATAGCAATAGAATATGCATAACAAACTTATTTACTTATTTATTTGTTTATTTATTGGCGGAACTGGGGACTTAACTCAGGCCCTTGTGCTTGCCAGGCAAGCGCTTATTCTCCTGAGCCATCTCCATGGCCCTAACAAGCTTATTTAATATGCATAACAAATCCATGAATATGTATTACTCACCTCAATAGTACTGGTGAGGAAACGGGTGTGAGGTGGAGGCTTGCCCAAGGTGAGAAGCCTTATCATCACTTTCACCTTGGAAGCCTGGATTCAAACTCAGGCAGTCTGCTTTGTTGGCCACCATGCTGTGCCTCCTTTCCTATAATTCATTCATTGTAAAACATTTGCACAGTATGGAAAAAGAAAATCACTCCCCCATCACCTGCCCTGACCCTGAAAGAACCTCTTCCGGAGTATTTCCTTCTGGTCTTGTACAGACAAAACCATGGAGCAGCTGAAGATGCAGAAAGCTAAGAGACAAGTTAAATTCACACTGATCATTTCCCCAAGTTCATTTCAAAATGCAAAAGTGGTCCGTTTGCTTGTATCCAAATGCATGCTGCAGCTTGCTTAACCTGGTCCTCAGTAGAGGTGGTGGAAAGAGGCAGCCCTGCAAAGCCTCACTGCTACTTGGTCAACATCACCCCCACTCTGAAGGAGACAGGGGAGGGGCCCAGCAGGGTGAGAGAATGCTGCCATGCCTCACCACCCTGCTCCCACAGGTCGACAGCAGTGCGGACCAGGGCCAGATGGGAAGAGCATGGGGAAGGCCCCTTGTCCTCACCCCATCCTGGAGTGGGTGCTCAGGATGGCGGCAGGGAAGAAGCAGGGGCCTTGCCTCACATCGTGGGTACCCTGTGGCTGTCAGCACCTACCTCACCTTGCACGTCGGGGAAAAAGACAGATGGGGGAGAGGATCCACCAGCTCATGAGGACTGGGGCATCCTTTTTTTTAAGATAGAAAAATAATAAAAACAATGATATAAAATTTCAAAACAAGATAACAGGAGATCAACAATGTTCAGTTCATTGTTATCTTCAAAGCAGCTGCTCACAATACAAGATATAGGCATGAAAAACTGATCAAACAATGTAGGCATAGACCTCCCTTCCAATGAACTAATAGCAATTAGTACAGCTATCTTAACTGTCTTGTGTATGTGTATACATGTGTATATATATTTTTTTCTTTCCCCTTCCTTCCTTTCTCCTTTCCCACATTCCAGTTTCTCTTTCCTTTTGAGCATTTTCTTCCCATTTCACAATATCTATTGTATATTTCGGGTTTTATTTACTCTTTCAGCTTCTTACATGAGGAAGACACATGTGAAACATTCATTTCACTTCTAAGTATAGACTTGAGTCACATCCATTTCCCCAGAAGTGCCTCAAGTTTATCCTTTTTTAGAGGTGAGTAGTACTCCCTTGTGTAAAAATGCCATAGCCATTGTATCCATTCCTCAGTTGATGGCCACTGGGTTGTTTCTAAGATTTTGCTAAGGCAAATCCTGCTGCTATAAAAACAGGTGCACATGTATCATTGTGAAGTGATGTGTGTAATCGTGCTGGGGAAATACCCAGAAGAGTGGCTGGGTTAAACGGGACCTCTAATCCTACAGTTTTGAGAAATCTCCATACTGATTTCCAAAGCGGTTGTGCCAGCCTGCATTGCCACCGTGGAGAAGGGTTCCTTTTTCCCTACAGCCCCTCCAGCATTTGTTATTGGTTGATTTCTTGATGGTAGCCATTCTTACTGGGGTGAAATGAAATCTCAGTTTTGTTTTCATTTGTGTCTCTCAAGTGGTGATGAGGTTGAACATTTTTTCATGTATTTATCTGCTGTTTGTATTTCTTCACCTGAGAAGTGCATATTCATCTCAGATATCCATTTCTGGATTGGGTCTTTAAATTTGGAGGGGTCTGTTTTGTTTCTTTTTTGTTTTTTGTTTGTTTGTTTGTTTGTTTTTGCAATTCTTTGTATGTTTTGGGTAGAAGTCCTCTGTCTGAGGAACAGTTAGGTGAAGTATTTCCCCACTCTGTAGGTTGTCTTTTCATTCTATTGGTGATTTCTTTTGATGTATAAAGGCTTTTTTTTTTTTTTGTCTTTTTGAGACAGGGTCTCACTATGCAGTTCAGGCTGGCCTTAAGCTCACTTTGTAGCTCAGGCTAGTCTCGAACTCACAACAATCCTCCTACCTCAGCCTCCCGAGTGTTGGGATTACAGGCCTGCATCACCACGCCCGGCTGTATAAAAGCTTTTAATAAGATGAGATCCTAGCTGTTATTTCTTTCAAGGATTTTCTGTGTAGTTTGGATTTTGTCCATGAAGTCTTTGGCTACAGCTGTGTCCTTAAGATTTCTACCTATTTTCTCTTCCAATAGATTTAACGTTTACATTTTAATATTTGCTCCATTTTGACATTAGTTTAATACATGGTGGTAGACATGGTTCTGGTTTTAGTCTTTGGCATGTGGAAAACCAGCTTTTCCAGCACTTGTTACTAAAGGTCAGTGAACATATTTTGGCCCTTTATCAAAGATAAGGTAGGAGTGTGTTGCTTTGTTTTGTTTTGGTTTGGTTTTTTGGTGGAACTAGGGATTGAACTCTGGCCCTTGCGCTTGCCAGGGAAGCGTTTATTCCACTGAGCCATCTCCTCGGCCCCTGTAGGAGTGTGTTTGTAGTTGTGCCCTCATCTTATCTGTTCCACTGACCCTCAAGTCTATTTTCTTTCTTTTTGGCCAATAACATGTTGATTTTACCACAGTAGCTTTGTAGTATAATTTCAAATCAGGAATTGTGAGGCCTCCTATCTTGCCTTTGTTGCCCAGGATTGCCTTTGCTATTCAAGGTCTCTTCTGGGTTCCAGATAAATTTTAAGAATGTTTTCTTTAGTTCTGATTGGTATGCTAATTGTATTTTGGTTGAGATTTCATTAAATCTGAATAGCAATGTTGGGAGTGTGGTCATTTTCATGATGTTGGTTCTTCTTATCTATGAGCAGGCGACATCTTTATTCTTCATGACTTTTTTTTTATGTCAGGGATTGAACTTGGGACCTTGAGCTTGTCAGGCAGGTGCTTATGCCACTGAGCTATATCCTAAGCCTACCTTTCTATTTTCTAATATCCTTTCCAATCTCATTTCTCTCAGTA
>PVKA01044848.1:0-15903 GCA_004027165.1 Ctenomys sociabilis
GGCTGGGGGAGGTTTTTAAAGGAGAAGCCAGCTTTTCAGAACTTGGAGAAGGCCTTGGTTAGACAAGGGTGGGGAGTCAGCGTCCATTTAGAGAAGAAGTTAGCTGGCAAGGATTATTTTTTTCTGCAAATTAGTTTTCTCTCAAGGGTGACTATGGGGGAGGAGCGGAGGAAAGGGAATGGAAGCTCCTTGAATAATCACAGATTGTTCAGCAGCTGCCCTGACCTGTGAACTGAGGATCCAGAAGCCTGTGCAGGCCTCCTTCACCGGGCCCAAAAGGGAGGCGTCTGCAGCTGGTGACAGTGCATGATGGGCAGCCGTGGGGACACAATGGTGCTGTCTGGGACACAACGCAGCATTGCCTCTGCCTGGCCAGACCGGCAGGGTCCGCAGCCACTGAAGCTGTCCAGGGCATGCAACACAGGAGGTTGGGCAGGACAGTAGAACAGGCAGTACCCAATCGCTGTGCTGGTCACAAAGGCAAGACTGAAAAGCACAACGGTGCTGTGGGACAACGGACCAGCTTTCCTTGGGATTGAAAGAGCCGGAAGGAGCTCAGCAGCTGTGGAAATAGCTCAGAGCAAAGCTGTGGGGGTTCTATGAAATAAAAATGTTTATTAAGTCAAAACAGCTCTGTTTAGCTAAAAGCAATCGTACCTCATTACTAGATTCTGATGCGAAGGTTCAGTATCATGCACTTCTTTCAGACTCCTTCTTGTCCTAATGCAGGCTCAGAAAACATAATCGGAACCAAATCTCACGATACACCTGTAGAGGTTAGCTATTCACAAGTCAGGGGCTCTAAAATGGAGATGAAAAGGGAGAGAAGCCTTTGAACCCCTGTTCTTGTTTATTTTTAGGAAGTACCTAAAATTATTACATGTGCATCATGAAGGAAGAAGGAAACTTCAGGAAGAATTAACAGCCCGTTCTATCTGCGGCTCCAGCCATGCTTGGGCATGCTTCAGCTTGTAAAGCGTTACCCAGGGGACAGCTATTGTAATGTGATGACAAACAGACTTGCCTGCTTGTGAGCACCTTGTAATAAAGCACCATGTCATATTCACTCTGTAAGAATAGTGTGGCCCCAGTCACATAGCAGGTGCTCAATAAATACCTGGTGAATTGAAAGTTGTTGATAGCACTCGGCACTTATTCTCCCCTTTTACATACCTGCGGCTGAGCGCTGAGTCTGGTGGTGGTGGTGGAATTCCCTCCCGCACTGACGATGCCCTTCCATGGAGGACGCAGCAGGCCAGGGCAGCATGTAGGAGCTGCCACTGCATCTGGGTCCTGGGCACATTCACCTCTTGTCTGAGCTACTGAGTTGGGACAATCTTGGGCTCTACCTTCTCTGGAGCTTAATATCCTTTCTCTGGTAGAAAGCCATTTAACTACCACCCTTTCAAAGATTGAGTTTAAAGATGCTACAGTCTGTTTTTCCCAGGTCTCTGTAGCATGGTGGATGGTGCAGTGTGGGAGATGACATGAGTTTCTCTGCTTCTTTGTGGAGCTGCCTCAGGTGGGAAGGGCAGAGAGGGCCCAGTGGGGCCTCTACCTAAGGGACAGTACATTTCCTCTTTTGGGAATGAAAATTAGCACTGACAGCATAGAGGGATGAGTGGAGAAAAATATCACTGTGTCAGGACCTCAGCTATGCTAGGTAATTCACAAAGTGGTCCACAACCATTCAGTCTCCTGCCCAGGGCTCCCTCTCCTAGTGCCCAGTTTGCTTCTCTTCAATAATGGGTGCTGGTGAAGGGTGAGTAGACTCAACTTAAGTTACTGTTCCACCTGACCAAATTCTCTAAAACATGGATTACAAGAGTAAGCCAGAGTTTGGGTTCAAATCAGCAAGCACAGGAAAGGAAAGTCAGGATTTTATGATTTCAGGGTTGAAACACCAGGCAAGAAGTTTTAAGCATTCTATTTTGTTGGGGCCCAGGAAGATGGCTCAGTAGAACAAACACTTCCCTGGCAAGCACAAGGGCCTGAGTTCAATCCCTGGTTCCACAAAAAAAAAAAGAAGTAAAGTTGGTGGTTCTTCAAATAAAAATGCAGTGTTTGTGAGCCTATAATATTAAGCTGAGCTGTAAATGGCTATGGTCGACAATTTCTTTGAATAACTCACTATGGTTGTAGAATGCTGGACTGTGTTGGATTGTGGTGTCGAGTTCAAGCACCTAAGTTAGTTGAATGTCAATGGAGTGCCCACTTTTGACAGGTGTAGACAAAGGAAGGGGTGTAGAAAGAAAAAAATCATGATGTGTGTATAGACAGTACAGTTGGGATAGATAACGCTGTGCTTCTACATAATTCTATGAGAGGCAAGATTTGCACCAATGGTGGTTGGACAGGATATTATGTCGGCTTCTAGTACTATGGTCATCAACTAGGAAAATAATTATTGAATTTTTGATATAATTCAGATATAAAAAAATAAGATAAGTAAGTAGCTACACTCTTAATTTACTGATAAGAGATATCTGCTAAAATAATATCTGTAAATATAATATCATATATGTACCTTGTACTATACCAAAATGTTATGAAAACAGTTTGCAATGTATCAATTTATCGAATCTGTATGGTTAAAGTGTCTTGAAACTGTCTGAATGACAGTTTGTATTTCAATAAAATAAAAATAAATAAATAAATAAAAAATAAAAATAAAAATGCAGTGTTTTTCACTTGAAGAAATTCTGAGGTTGCAAAAATTTTTTTTTTTTTTTTTTTGTGGAACTGGGGATGGAACTCTGGCCCTTGCGCTTACCAGGGAAGCACTTGTTCCACTGAGCCATCTCCCCGGCCCCAAATTATGTCTTATAAACATTAATAAATTAATTTAATTGTTAAGGTGTGATCTTGGGCCTGGGAGATAGCTCAGTGGTCTAAGCACCTACCTGGCAAGTGCAGCAACTTGGATTTGATCCCCAGTACCACATGCTGTATTGGTCCCAGAACCCTGGCCACACTGTACTGGCCCTGAAGCCAAGCACTGTGGCACATGCATGTAATCCTAGCACTGGGGAGGCTGAGACAGGACAATCACTAGGAGTTTGAGCTGCATTGCAAGATCCTGTACCAAATACATAAATAAAAGATTTGTTAATTTTTTTAAAAGGGGGTCTTGTTCTATTGCTCAGTTTGGCCTTGACCTCCTAGCTTCAAGGGATCCTCCTCTCTTGACCTTTGGAGTAGCTGGAACAGCAGAGGTGCTGTGCCCCTTAGCTTCTGGCTGTGCTTGTAATTACAGAAGGGTTTGTTTTCCATGGTGATTCATACTATGGTTCCAGCTTCCTAGAAGAATTTAAGTTATCAGTTACTTCTCATTTCCCACAAAAATCCTATGTCACTTTATAAAGCATAGGAATGTATTTCAGCATAAATAAAACATAGAACACTTGTGTCTATCTCCTGAAGTGTAGAAGCTTTGTCCTCATGTATTCATCAAAACACTGTTGATCAAATCCCATTATCTAGGTCAGCAGACTAACCCCCCTTTGCAAGCATAGGGACCAGGGTTCGATTCCCGGTCCCCCATGCCTTGCAGACCCTGCTCTTGGGGCACACTGAGCCAGTGAACGTGTCACAGCATCGTGGCGCATGCCTGTAATCCCAGTGCTGGGGAGGCTGAAAACAGGAAGATCCTTATGAGTCTCAGTTGCATAGTGAGACCCTGTACTAAATACATAAAATGAAAAAAAAAATCTGACAGGCAAGGTGTTGGTCCTGGGGTCTCCCTGGCCCTCTGGAAGGCCTTCTCTTTTCCATAGTTTCTATCCTCTCTCTGTTCAAGAGCCTGGGGGAAGTGGTGGACTAGAGAAGGGGATAATTATGTGGTACCTCAAAATATATGGTAAATGCTTAAAATTTTGAAAATTATTACTATAAAAGATACATTTCCATTAATCCCTGCCGTGAAAAATACTTCCCCTTGCTTTAAACCCAGGAACCCATTCATCCTCACCACTTTCTGAAGCAGCTTTGGAAGCCCTCTTTCGTGAGTGTCTTTATGAAGTGTTACAAAAACTTCATACTGCTACCATGTGCCATCCAACAGCAGAGAAGATTCACGTAGTAAGTAAGTGATGTCCTTGGGAACTTTGAAGTTGGAGTTATGGCAAAACTAAACTCTAAGACAAAGGTGGAGGAACTTTTATTCATGGAGATTGGTCCTCATCAGTAGTTCCCAATTTGGCCTTGACCAGTACAATTGGTGTCACCCATGAGCCCAGGCCATGGCCTACATAATCAGAATCTCTGGAGATGGGGTTCAAGAAACTATGTTTTAACAGTATCCATGCAATTTTTGTACCTGCTAAAGTACAAGGACCACTGGCTTAAGATTCATCAGGCTTCACTTGGGAAATCCCCTTTAAAATCGTCTCAATTCTAGTAGTATTACCAATTGAATTCTATCACTTGATCGATATATCTCCAATTTAGTCTTCAAAAATCACACATGCATCTCCAAAACAAGTCACTTATGCAAAGTTTCAACTCAGGTGGAAAAATAACAAATTCTTAGTGATAATCAAAAGGGAAAATATTTGGACAGGTAATTTTGGGAGCCAGCTATGGATCACTATGTACAATAATGAAGTTGAGCAATTAGATTTGGAATTCTACAGCCCAGAAAATAATTAACCCACAAAGTAATCTTCTTGGAAGTCCCCAAGCTAATGATTAAAATAAACCTGAAACAAATGATTGTTTAACTTTTAAGCTGTGCTTGTTTTAGCCACTGTGAACTTCAGGTGTGAGCTCCGGGGAATTCCTCCTGCCTGTTGAGATTGCTTCTGGGCTGTGAGGGCACCTGCCCATTCTCCTGCCTGTCCTTCCCAAGGGAAGGTTGCTTCAAGTATTATAAAATGCCACTCCAGTTTGGGTGGAAGAGGTTGGCTGGACTGCTCAGCCTGCTCTGAAGGTGGAGATCAAATCCTGGCTAGCATTAAGTTCCTGGCTGTGGTGGGCTTCAGCCATATTGAATCCTAGGTATCCTTGGAGGCTGAGATTTACGCTACTTTGTTTTTCTGCAGCTTGCTTTGCACTTTCATTGGCAGTTTATTATTGCAAAGCTCCCCTGCCCCACTTGCCTCTCCACCCAAAGAAGTGAATTAATAGCTAGAAAATGAGACAGAAATGAGATCTAGCAGAGTCCTGGTTTCTGAATGTCACTGTGAGCAAACAGCAGTGGAGAGAAAAGGTTCCTTTCCATCTTTATGCACAGTGCTGTCTGTGCATTGACTTGTTTCCTGACACATGAGCCATGGCTTGAAAGGAATTCAGGCCCCGGCAAATTTTGCATTGCGCTTCAATGTGGCCTCTGGGATTGAATAAGGGCAAATCTATTATACTGTTGCCATGGAGACCCTGGCACAACTGCTGATAAAGAGTGTCTGATGTTTGGTAGGCCTTGTAGCATGGTACATACCGTTTAAAAGATGGTGTGTGTGTGTGTGTGTGTGTGTTGCATGCGTGTGTGAGTCTGCAAGAGAGCAAGTGTGCTTGTATGTGGAGGCTGGGGGTGGTGAGAGAAAAGGGTGCGTTGGAAGAGGCAGGAGGCAAGGCTGGCCTGGCATATCGTGAAGGAATGTTCTGTATTTTTATAAAGAATTTGTAAATACTTTCTTGCCTCTAAAAAAATGAACCCTGCCATCGAAGAATCCACATGCTAAACAGATGGGGGCAGCAGAAGATACACACTCTCCTGTTGGTCTACCAAAATTAGTCTTTAATTCATCGGAAGGAGAATTAAGCTAACACAATAAAAGTGAAAATGCCCTCTTCTGCAAGCTGTGATGGATGCCGCCTCCCTTCAGTTGTCTGCCTGAGGATCAATAGTGGGTCTGTAAGGATCACCAGCATTTGCTGGAGTGGGCTAGCAACATGATGGATTTGAATCATTAAAATGATTTTATAACCACCAAACAAAGAAGGCTGATCTTCCTTTCGCATGCATGATCTCAGTTTTTGCTCTTATCTGTCCGGCATTTACTTCCTGTCCTGCACTTACTTCCTGTCTGGAAGGCAAATCTCTCATTGCCCAGATTCTGTTCTATGCATCGTTTTCTGCCCCTCAGTAAGCCATTCAGGCAACCTGGACTCTTTTGCTCACTCTTTTGCACACCAGCCCCAGCGTGGGCAAGGCATGGCCCTGGGCAGCCCCGCTCCTGGGTGTTGAGGCAGCGTCTCAGGCTCCGTTGCCTGCAGTAAGCAAGCGTAGGGCACAGTGGCTCTAACAATGGGAGGCCGGGCAATCTGCGACAGTTGATAGGATTATTATTATTACAGAGCGCAAAAAGCTTCTGCTTTCTTTTCTGCTGCTTTGCAGACCTCATAAGGCCTCTCTGTGATTTCTGCATAGTTAATTTGTCAGTTTATAAATTACCACATTATGTTAACGCTGAATGCTTCAAAACACAAATATATGCACAGAGGGCTTGAATATTTGAAGTGTTTTAGTACTATGGGGAAATAATTTTGTTGTCAAGCTGTGGCAGATATAGAACTGCTAGGGGATACATGGCCATTTCATCAGGACTGTGTCGATGATGGCCTGTGAACATCCAAGGGGGAAAATCATCTTTTATCACTATTGTGTACCGTGCCGGTCCAGATGGGGGATAAAACATGCATGAGTTGCCCGCAGCTCTGAAAATAATTATACTCATTTGCCAGAAATGTAGAAAGTGCATCCAACCAAGTTACCACCCATCATAGTGACACTCCGTTTGCATACTGATGAAGTTTAAAGCCGGAGACAATGGTGTTGGTATCAATAGTGAGCGTGGGGGGAGGCTGGGCAGCACCAGTGCCGCA
Source organism: Ctenomys sociabilis (assembly GCA_004027165.1). Taxonomy (NCBI): domain Eukaryota; kingdom Metazoa; phylum Chordata; class Mammalia; order Rodentia; family Ctenomyidae; genus Ctenomys; species Ctenomys sociabilis. Next base: position 6,826 of record PVKA01044848.1, read on the forward strand.
GGATTAATAGCGCCATCATTTTATATTATGCAGCATTTCACTTACGCTGCATATCAAAAGACGCCTGCCTCTGAGGTTCACCTCACTGTTTAGAAGATTCCAGTTTGCTCTGAGACTCCAAACATTAGCATGGATTCTTTGCAGGTTCCACAAACGAATGCAAAAATATCTGTGCTTGAGAGAGTGCCTAGAATATAATTACGGGTAAATATGTTTGCACGCCTTTATAAGAGTCTGCACATGTATACTATGTGCTTGTGAGTGTGGGTGGGTGTGTACAGACTCATATGCACAGGCGTGATTCTGGAAGGCTGCAGTGGAATATGAGAAGAGAAGGTGCACACGCCGTCCCGGTGCTGCTGCAGAGGAAATGATGAATGGGTTTTTTAAATGTAGAAAGAGAATGAATACAAGTAGGACCCAAGAGAATAATTCTTTATATTGCAATCAGTTCTACTTAGATGTACTTGCTTTAATTGTAGAAATCAGCAATAAAAAACATGGATGCGGTTACTTAATCCTTACTGAGTAAAAGAAAATATCTTATAACGGCCCCTTCAAATATCGTGAAATATTAATTTAGTTTATAGACCTCTCATTTTTTAGACCACTGTAAAATAATCAGTGCCGCCATTCTCAGAAACTGATGGATTTCCTTAAATTTGTTAAAGCAACAAACACACACGCAGGAACCGAAAGGTAGTTTCCAGTGGGATGCTGAATTCTCATAGGTGTTTCACAGTTTGAAAATAGGTCATCATGATGTTGTCACGATGCTTATTTTTAAGTAATGATTTTAATTAAGCCCACTAAAAAGGAAGCGATTCTATACTGCTCTTACATGGCCTGCACTTTGATGATTAGACAAGAACAGTTTCCCATTTTATTCTGGTGTCGTGGGGGCAAGGATCGCAATTTCCATCTCATCATGAGAGAGAGAGATGCTATACTTCACTCTGCACAAGGCTGCAGTATAATCAGGGAAGGGTTTTACACAATCAAATTACAGTCAGATAACCAAGGAAAAAGTATTATTTCAGCAGAAGTGGTTGAATGACAAGAATGGGATGCAGGATACTACAGAATGTTTTTATATGGTAATGAATATAGATTTATCCAACTACCTGGGTCAGGCAGGACCAATAAAGAAGACCTTTACAGGTCTTCTTGGATCTGCTGTCCTTGGAATGGTCTTTGAAATGAGGGTGGCGGGCAGGCAATCAGAAGGATTTGACAATGGGTGGTTGAGGATCAGTGAACATGCAAGCTGGAACACAGAAGGACTTTGGGACAGGAGGTGGCAGGGAGTCCTGGTAAGTGAGGGCAGAAAGAGGTGGATCTACAAAAGTGGTACTTCTCATTCTAGAATGGGCTGGAATGAGAATCCCTTGGGATTATGTTAAAGGCCTGGGACAGTCCTGAAACTGTCAAAATTCCAACTCTTCAGGTAAGTCTGGGGAACACTAATTCAGTCTAAAGCTACTATGAAAACTATGTGATAAATTTATTTAGAGTGCAATGAGAAATCTGACAAATTTTCTGGTTCTCAGAATTGTTATTAGTATTTTTACAAACCTGAAGTTTTTCACATGGTCTCATCTAAAAGGAAGAAGAGTGGACAGAGTACCTGGCACACATAGACACATAATCATACTAGGGGGCTTTGACAAAGAGATGGAAGTGACATCTAGAGGATGCTTTACTTCATGGTATGGGTGAGAGGTCTATCATCTATCTATCTATCTATCTATCTATCTATCTATCTATCTGTCTGTCTGTCTGTCTGTCTGTCTGTCTGTCTGTCTGTCTGTCTATGATCTATCTATCTATCTATCTATCTATCTATCTATCTATCTATCTATCTATCTATCTAATCTGTCCATCTACCCATCCATCTATTCATCCATCCATCCATCCATCTACCCACCCACCCACCCATCTGTCTGTCTGTCTGTCTGTCTATCTATGTCCTTATATACATTCATATGTAAGATAAATATTCCACCTTCTTTACAGTGAAAGATACAAAAACGGGCTAAATATTCTGACTTGTCAAAATTCATATAACTGATAAATTAGAGTGATTTAAGTACAAGCTTGTCTGATTTCTATGCTTACTGATAAAAGTGCATAGTATGCACTAGCCCTTCAAAAAGCTACGTAAAATAAATGAAGATGAGACTGGGTGTGGTGGCACACACCTGTAATTCCAGTGCTGGGGAGGTTGAAACGGGAGGATCACTATGAGTCTGGGCTGTGTAGTGAGACCTTGTACTACATACATATAAAATAAAATAAAATAAAATAAAATAAAATGAAATATATGAAGATGGATTAAGTAAGGTCTTTGCATTGAGGGAACAAAATGAAAAGGAAATAAAAGTATGTATCAGTGATCCTGACAATAATAATAATTGAATATTTAAATGCTGAGGCTGTGTAGATTCAAAACATAATCAGTGTCTTTAACGTGAGAACACACTTATGGGGGATAAATGCAAAATGATTTTTTCTGCATACTGTGGGTCACAATGTAAGGTATCAAGAGAGAAATGCAAACATTCTGTTTCTTTGCCTTCTTGACTATCTTCATTATGTCAGTAGGTATTAAAACCAAAAAATGAGCTCTTGCTCTCCTTGTGCCGTTTGGTTCCTGAATAACTCAGTCCTAACATCTTTCGAAGCTGCAGAGCAAGCTTGGTATGTACTCCAAAAGAAGGGGAAGCCACAGTGAGACCTGAGTGCTGTCAGAACCTGAGTGGGCGGAGGCTTACAAAGAGTAGCAGGCTGCTTGGTGCAGGGTCTCAGAGCCTAGGGAAAGCAATACGTGTGTGCCTGCAGGGAATTGATGCCCTGCAGAGGAAGGGCTCCAGGGAGAGAGGCATAGTGTGGCCAGGAGTCAGAGCCCAAGCAGAATGAAGCAGGTATCCTTATGCAAAGGCCACCCCACATGGGAGGTCAGATGCCTTCTGGAATTTGAAGGTAGTCTCAGCAGGGGGGTGACAGGAGACAGTGTGTGAGGCAGCAGTGTTCTCAGTGAGGAGACGGTGGTGAGAGCCGTAGACCGGTTACACACAGCAGTGTTCATCAAATAAGTAAAACTATTAAGGATAATATAAGCCAGAGTTTTCATGGTTGCAGAAGAAAGTTTCTAATGTGGAAAGGAAAAAGGCAAGGGCAAAGTTTGTGGTGTTGGCTGAAACTTCAATACCCCAGGTAACTCACAGTTTTAAAAATGTATATTAGATATGTACATGCATACAGGATATGTCTAGCTATCTGTAGATACACAAGCAAATATAGATGTCGCAGTCCTTTGCTCTGACTGTTGTGAGGACCTAGAAAAATAACAATTCAATAATGATGAGCATTTGGAGTACTCAATCGTGTTTCCTGGTACTGGTCCCCACTAACAGAAGCCAAGAGTCTGGTGGAAATGATTCATTCCCAGGAAGGAGCGCAAGTATTACGAAAGAAACCTAGAGCATCCCGTTTTGGAGAAAGGTCAACTGAGGTTGAGGAACTTGCTTGAGTCAGACATCCAACAAAAGAAGGATGAGACAACACCAAAGGCTGAGAAGAGAAAAATATTAAAAGCCAGAATGGTTCTTCACTCACACTGTTCGATAAATATCTCAAAGTTTTAACTCTTCTTTAAATAAACAAAAAGTGAACATCAGAGATGAATCATGATAGGTTAATGCAAGAAAAATAGTGTGGAACCTTAAATGAAGAGATCAAATTCCAAAGAAATTAAACATAATATTTAAGGTATTTACATATTCCCTTTTATGATTTCCTCTCTTTGAAGGATTTTATTAATAGACCAAATAACTCTTAGCCTTAAGCACCATGAATAAGGAGAACATTCACCGTAAAGAAGCTCATACTCAATGATGTCAGTGGGCTCACAAGTAATTGTCACAACAAGGACATCAGTGGAAGTGTGCTTTCTGAGTCCTGATGTCCAGTAGCTAAGAAAACTTGCTCAAAGGGTTAACTACTTTGTTTTAAGATTTCTTAGTAGAGCAGGGGACTTGGGCAGGAAAATCTCTGAAATTTAAATGTGTCATTACACCTCTATGCTATTTTTTTCCTTAGTGAAGAAGCTGAAGAAGCCTTAAGAAGTTCACCCAGTTGCTAGTGTTCAGCTAACGTGCTCCTCTATGCGGATGGACTGTTTCCCAGTCTGGGTGGCTGGTAGTGAATCTGGATCCCCAGTCTTCTGGGGGACCTGGATATCTGTCAAATGGCTATCTCTGAATGATGAATGAAGTGACCAGCTGGAAACTGCAATTCTGAACCCCAAACAGGTTTCTAAAGACAAACATGAAGAATTATCTTTCTCTAAAGGGCTGGCAAGATAGCTCAGCAGATTAAGCCCCTGCTTTGGCAAGCCTGGGGACCAGGGTTTGACCCCTGACCCTACATGCCAGGTCAGCCCTGTCTCTGGGTTGTGCCGAGCCTCAACTGAGTCCAGGTATGGTGGCGCACACCTGTAATCCCAGCATTGGGGAGGCTCAGAATGAAGGATCACTACGAGTCTGAACTGCATAGTGAGACCCTGTACCAACTACATAAAATGGAAAAAAGGAAAGAAAAAAAAAATATATATATATTTCTAACTTCTGAAGTTAAGATCCTATTTCTCATTATCTCTTTCCTCTCATTTTGAAAAAAAATAACTCCTGTACTAGTCACCTTTCCTTCACTCTAATTAGATACCTCAGATAATTAACTTAGACAGAGCAACAGTTTATTTTTGGCTCACAATTTTGGAAGTTCCCATCCAAGATGGGTGGTCCCACTGCCTTGGGCCTCAGTTAGGCAGGCTAGCTGGTAACAGTGGGGACCCTGTGGCTGAGCAAACTGCTTATTTCATGGCATTAGGGAACAAAAGAGAGAACAGGAGGGACTGGGGTTGCATGATCCCTTACAAGGGAACACTGCAGGGACATGAAGCTTCCCCTGTGGCCTCACATTCTAGAGTCGGGCCATTTCCCAGTAGCACCAGCCTGCGCAGAACCACGCTTCCAACATATGGACCTCTGGGGGCATCCAGCATTCCAACTACAACAGACCCTTTATCTCCTCAAGATTACTAGCATGACTGTGAACACTATTGTGTCTCATAGTCCACTGATTCAGAGGTTTTTCTCAAAACATAAGTAAAAAAAAATCTTTTTAAATGAAAGGGAGAAGCAGGAGAGTCAGAGAAGGTATTATGATGGATCTAGAGATTCCAGTGGTACAATTTCTAGAAGGGGAACATGATCCATGGAAAGCAGGCACCCTCTGGAAACCAAAAAAAAAAGGCAAGGCATGCATTTCTCCTACACCCATCTGGAGAAATGAAATCCTGCAAACACCAGAACAGTAAGAGAATGAATTTGTATTTTTTAAAAAGCCACCAAATTTGTGATAATTTGTTATGACAGCAATGGGAAGCTAATATAATACAGGTGAAGTATTTAAAGAAATACCTGGCATACAATAAGTAGGAACATCTGCTTACTTCTTACTGTTGCCATTGCTGCTTTGTCTTTTTAAAACATTCAACCTAGCCTAGCTTTCATAGGTGCATAGACTGTTTCTGTACTTATATCTTACAGATTCATACAATACTTAGTAGCATTCATATATACATGAAAAGTGGTATAAGCAGATTTATGAATAAACAACAGGAGCTCTTTGCAAGTGTGCTGCTAATTCTGCATTTGTCCCTTAGGTCCTACCTGCTGCGTACCTCTAGCAGCTGACCATAAAATGGCATAACAGGCTCTTTTACCCTTTGTTTTTTAAGTTCCTCTAACTTGGTCTTAAGGTCTCTCTCTGGAGAGTAGCTATACACTTTAACCCTGCCTTCATGGGGCTCTAGAAGAGGCAACCATGGGTCTTTACAATGGAATTCTTCTTCACCCTGGCAGTTGCCTGATGCCTACGCATCTGACTTGTGAGCACTTGTGACTGGTGATTGGTTCTCTCAGACAGATGCCCTATAGCTCTTATCTGCTATGTATCCAGTTTATTACTATTGAGATAGCCACTCTCTAGCCCTGGTCTGGAGAGTATATGTGTTGGTGAGAGGATGTAGAAGAAGCTGCCCTCGAAGACTCAAAAAATCTCTGAAGCCATTTTATTGCTTAAGATCCTAGAGAGAAGGGGGCAACAGAGCCCACAAGGTCAATGGGAAAGAGGATGCCATGTAAGGCTGCACAAGTGCTCTGCCATGAGGAGAGAGAGAGAAATGGAGGTAGGGAGAAAAGAAGCAGAAGAGGAGGAGAAGGAAGAAGAGTGGGGGAAAATAAGAGAAGGAAGTAAAAGGGAATATGCATCTAAGCCTTTATGGTGGTCTTGGGCATTACCCAAGTAGGAATTCTAATTACTGTGTTTAAAGCAAGATGGAATGACTTCCATGGAGTCATGCTGTGAGTAAGAGAACGATAGTCCAGCAGACCAATCCATGTGGTATTAATGGAGCGTCAGCTGGTGGGAGCTAGCTGCCCCGTAGGAGGTGCTTAGGGGAGGAAGGAGTGGAAGGAAGATATTGGGGCTGCCTATGTTGAGCAACTGAGAGGAGATGCAGAAACAAAAACAAAAAAAGAGTGACTGAGCCCTGCTTCTATAAAGAGACAATGAAACCTAGACTCCAACTATGGCAAATAAATATATGAAAAAATGTTCAACATCACTGGACATTAGAGAGGTGCAAATTAAAACAACACTGACATGCCATAATATCCTGGAAAGAATGCCTATCATCAAAGAATCTAACAGTAACAAATGCCAGTGACAATGTGAGGGAAAGGAGGTCTTCTACACTTTTAAGCGGGTGAACACATGTAACCACTATGGAAATCTGTTTGCTAATTCCTCAAAAAAGTATAAATAGAAACTCCATTTGACCCAGCTATTTCTTTCTAAGGATTTTCTCCCCAAGAGTTAAAAAATCGTACTAAATGGATACATGGGCATGTGCATTTATAGCAGCACAATTTATAATAGCTAGATCTTGGAAACAGTGTGTATGTCCATTAGCAGATGAATGCATAAGGAAAAATGTACTGTTGACCCACAATGGAGTACTACTGTGACATAAAGAAATATAAACTTGAATCATTTGTAAGTAAACTGATGTTAACTTGAAAACATTCTGGTAAGTGCAATAAGTTAGACACACAAACTTCTATATTGCTTGTTTTTTTTCTTACACGAGAACATAATGAGCAAAAATTATGTATCTAATAGGAAGTAGGAAGAAGTTCAAATAATTCCCCCAATTACCAACTCCATTGATTAAAAATATTTTAATGCATAAGCTAGTTTGCTTCATTTATGCTTCTACTTTTTCTTAGCTCATTGAAAAGACAGTTCTGTGCTGTTGTTTACTTGTATCTTCTTTGTAATAGGGAAATATTCCGTCTCTGTCTTGGATTTGGAATAACTCCTTAAAGATAATGCTGTACAATGTGTTACCTATTATTATTCTCTTATTATTTTGTTTTAAATTTTTGTTTTATTTTTTCACAACATCTAAAAGCAAACTCCTAAGATAAAGAATCCACCTCACAACCTCCCTTCAGTTGCCTTTTATAGAGAGTTTGGGCAGGAGATCAAAGGGAAAAAGAAGAGCAATGTCAGTGTATTTGTCTGCTTGTCCCACCTTGCTGCCAGTCGTGGGCAGGGAATGCAGGCCTATTCACAGGCCACAACTCCTTTGCATAGTCCTTTCAGTGAGTCTGCTCTTGCTCTTGTTCCTTGGGGCTAGAGCTAGAAACAGCCCCATGCTGTTGCAGTGCCTGGTGTGTACCATCATTCCTGGGCATGTCTTTGCAAATTCACTGCAGCTGATGCCCTCAATAGTATGTATTGTCCTGATTTGGCCATGACTTATACTGGTGCGCTTCCACAGCAGGTAGATGAAATGTCCAGGAGCCCAACAAGGTCCCTGAGTGGTTTAGTGACTCCAAGCATCAGAACACATTGGACATAGAGGAGGAATGGAAAGCACTGGCTAGCTACGGAGCCTTGGCAGTGCGATCAACCCACAGCTGAGTAAGGAGTTAGGCATGATACTGGTTGCAGCAGGGGAGAGAGAGAGGCACCATGGTGTGGTGGTTGATACATTGTGGCAACTTGAAAAGTGGGAAGGTTGGCTGGATCTGCTCAGTGACTCCACATCCCAGGGAAGGCCTGCCCTAGAGTGACTCAGCACAGAAAGGATATAAAAGGGAGTGAAGGATTCAGCCCATCACTTCCTTGATGCTGCTTCTCCTTTTGCTCTTCATTGGTTCCCACCACCATGCACTACAGCCCTCTGCCTTGTGCCAGTCTGCTCAGAGGAAGTGGAGTATGGACTGAAACCTCCACTAACTGTGAGATAAATAAACCTTTCCTTTACTAATTTCTGGGTGTTGAGTAATTTTTCCCAGCAACAAGAGAAGAGTAACTGAGGCACGTGGGGAATGATGATGGAGAGTATAGGATTTAGGCTTGGGTCTAGTGATCAGAGGAAAGATTTAGGAAGTAGGACTTTGTGCTGAACTGGATGCCCTGAAGAAGCAGGGTAATTCTATGATTGTGTATCTCAACAAATCTTTTCTATGGGGAGGCTGGGCTAGACCATGGAGACAGCTACAATCGATAAAGTAGTATCAATCCCTCATATTTTTTGGAAGAGGGGATGTTTGTTATTTTGTGGTTTGAACACTTTTTGTTTTTGTCTGACATCTAACATGATTATAAGTGGTCTTGTTTTTGCTTTGATGCATCACGGTCTGATGTGGATGTCCTATGAAACTGTGTCCGCCACAAGAGTGCCAGGTGCTGGTTGTCAGCATCTGGACAGCTTTCATCAATGCTGAAGTACAGGTGGACTGCCATGAGCTGCCTTTCTTGTTTTCAGCCTCTTTTGCAGAAGCTAAAAGATGCTGTGCATCACAAGCACTCCCTGAGCTTTTGAAAATGCAGAAACTAGAACTACTGAATCAATCTCTATGGCAAAGGCCCAGAAGTCTGTATTCTAATCAACATGCTCTATTATATTCCAGTGCAATCAGAATTTGAAGGCCACTGGTC
>PVKA01044849.1:0-15908 GCA_004027165.1 Ctenomys sociabilis
CAAAGGGGCTACACAAGCCCACTGGGAGAAAGATAGCCTCTTTAACAAATGGTGCTGGAAAACATGGCTTTCTACATGCCGAAAACTAAAAATTGACCCAGCTCTATCACCATGCACTAAGTTAAAGTCAAAATGGATTGAAGATCTAAACGTTAAAACAGAAACACTCAATCTCCTGGAAGAGAAAGTAGGAGGAACTTTTGAAGACATAGGGGTAGGTAAAGAGTTCATGAACAAACATATATTCGCACGGGAAGCTCTTGAAAGAATCAACAAATGGGATCAACTTTTCCTAAAGAGCTTTTGCATGTCAAAAGAAATTGTCAACAGAGTGAAAAGACAACCCACAAACTTTGAAAAAATCGTAACTAATAAGCAATCAGACAGAAGTCTACTGTCTAGAATTTATAAAGAACTAAGATATAACAGGGCCCTCAAATTTAAATCTATTCAAAATGTATTTGATGAACATAGAAAAGAGTTTTACAATATACCATGCTTTAAGACTTGTCACTAAAAATCTTTCTTTGAAGCATTTCTGAGTTGCAAATTAATTATAATGAAAGCAGCCTTATGACATTATTATTGGAGTACACTTTACATACTTTGCAGAGTAATTTTCCAAATATAGTAACAATTTAAGAATTGTGATCAGATGCTCATTCAGACTGCCCAAAAATGAATAAAACAAATCACACAATCAGTCATATTTGTTTAGAATGGAATTTGAATTAGCTACACAGGGAACCAATAAATTTTTAGTTTATACAGAGATTTTCCCAGCAGAGAAATCCTGCTGTTAATAATGGTAACCCTTACTTAATCTAAATCCATGTATAAGTACCATGATAAGGAAGATGGAGTCAGAATTTTCTTAGTACTAAGTTTAATTTTTTAGTGTTTGTGAATAATATTTGTCCTTTTCCATTTATAATATTTATCTTTACTATCCATTTTCTTTTAGAGCCAGGGATTGAACTCAGGCCCTTGTGCTTGCCAAGCAATTTCTTATTCAGTCTATCTCCCCAGCCCCTCCATTTGGATAATGATAACTTAATCTTATCTCATCTCAGGAAAATATTCCGAGTTTCACAGAATGAGAAATATATATTTTAGGTTTTCACATTTATTACCAATAGACAGTAATGTACTAAAATATTTACATTATAAAAACTGTTCCCTAAAAATTCAGTTAATCTATATTATACAGATGTATTAAACCAAGTAGCTTAAATGATCTCACAAGAATTATCTATAAAGATTTTTGTAAAACTTCCATTTATTTTCTCTTCAACTACCTGCACTAAAATAAAATCTAGCTTCTAGATGAAACAATAATAAACATACTTTTATTCCAAGTCATTTTGTGGTCAATGTCTGTCTTCATTCTAATGTGGTAATGATATGCTAATTTTGAAAATTGTTAGTTTTCCGTGAAAAGCTCCTGATATGTAATGATTCCTCAAATTATATGAAAATTCCATCCTTGTCATTTGAAATACAGCAGCATTTATTTGTTCAGTAAGAACAAACAGTGTGTGTTTTTCTTTCTTTCGGAGGTGGAGACGTTCCGATGGGGGTGTGCACGTGTTAGCATTCAGTTTTTAATTGTGTAAGTCTCTGTGTGGCAAGTGCCTGCTAAGAGGGGCACCCTGACTCCTGCTAACTTCCCTTCAACCGTGCTTGGCTCATTATATTGCTTCTGTGTATGGCTGTTGGCAGAAGCAGACATAACATTTTAACATGCATCGAGCCTGCTTCAAGCATTTTAATTGGTTTAAAACTGTTGGTAGCATCTTTTACTGTATTAATTTATTGCTTGAGATCCAGTCAACTGAAACTTTGCCAGATGGTACAGCAACCACTGCATACAGAACAGGAGATTGAAGGTATTTATATGATGCAAATGACTACACCATTATGAATTCATGAACTTTCTCTTAATGATTATTGAAAAAGTACCACAAAGGTTGAGATTCACACCTTGTGAAAATTAATAATCTAATTTTGCAAAGTGACAGGTTGCTTAAACTGATGGAAGGAATAGCTCTCAAGGAGATACTAAAAACTGCACAGAATAATGTCTCTTCTCAAATTTTGTTTTGTTTCAAGTCCATGAAATTCAAAAGTGACAACCACATAAATAACCCTCTTAGATGTAACATGGGAGAATATTTTTGTTTGTTTCAAAACTTTAAACATTGCATAATATTTACTCGTTTCTCATTGAAAACAGACTGTCGTTATTTAAGCGTCAGTCTGTTCTACAATAGCGTTAACCTCAAATTATTCATGTAAAAATGTGACTTAGTCTTAGGTAGAACACCACGCTATAAAATCATATGTGCACAAACTTACAAGGAAGGGGCACCAAAATAACACTGAAGTTATTTTCGACTTCAATCAATCAGAATTTTGCAGCTTTTAGAACCTTGTGCTTAAGCCTGCATATAAGACACTTAAATGCAAATTTTATTGGCTGTGTTTATTGGCAGTAAAGTATGTACTTTTGAATATTTTTCTCCTGGAAACATATCTACTATCATCACAAATGATGAGCATGTATTCAAAACTGAATCTACATAAATATTTATAAGTTGTACCTCGGTGGCCCCGGTCGGAAGATGCCTGACCCAAACTCTACCTAAATATTGCAAACATTAGTGTATCCATCAGTTTTGATTCTCTTTTCCTATGATATGGTCTATTAACTGCACATAGGCCACTAGGGACTGGATCTCTGCCCAAAGGCAGGACTTTTTCTCTCTCAAGATATTTGCTTGTACTATTTGCACCGATAAGCCTCACGCTGTCAAGAGGAAAAAATAAGCCAATATCCTTAGTAATAGAAATTCACTTCCAGATACTCGAGCAAATAAGAAATGTTATAATTTATAGCAGTGCCTTATTTTTCATTTTAAAAATAGCAGCTTATTTTATGCATTAATTATATTTAAAATAAGAACATAGATTTATTTCTAAGAATTCAAGCTATTTTTTGGGAGTGAGATGATTTGAAGTGAAAAGGGGAAAGTGCAAAGTTTATTTATATATCCATGAGATGTTTTACAAAATTCTTAATTGTCACAAGGTCATATTTTCAAACTAAACTTGATCTTTTTGCTACAGAGTTCGTTTCTTGGTCAACCATGACTTTGTTTGAAATAATAAAATTGTCTGACTGTCTTAATATTCAAAAGATCTAGTGATTTTTCTTGACATTACTTGTATCGTTTCAAATGCAGAGTGATTAATTAAGAGAACAAAATGCCTCCTATTAATCTATCCATTTTTCATTTTTCCTTCAACTCCAGCAAGTGAATCTACTAACAGTGCTATTCTACATTGCCACATTCCTTCGATTTTTAGAGCTCTTCTACCAATTAAATTACTTCAAAATAAATGTAAAGTTTTTATACACTGTAGTGTAGAAAGTGTTTTCTTTTCCTACCTAGCACTTATTCTTTTCAAGGTTTCTGATTCATTTGTGTTTTGCAAGATCTTCTTGGGCTCCAATCTGACAAAGAAATATGGCATTTTAGTTCACTCAGTCCTGAAAATTATTTCAAAACTTATTTCTGTTTAAGTCAATTTTTTCAGTCATCACTTTCCTGAAACAAACTTTACAGGTTTTAGCCTCATACATGCATGTGCTTTGACACACTCCTCTACTTAGACACCACTTCAAAGTGCAGTATTTTCCCATGACCCCTAAACTTTTTGCACCCCAGCTCTCCATGTGATCCTCAACATCCAGAAACTATTGCACATCTATTTTCTATCAAATTTACTTTTGCCTTTACAGAGCTCACCTTTAATGGGAAATATGCAGGGTATGTGTGTGTGTGTGTGTGTGTGTGTGTGTGTGTCCTTTTCCTCAGCCATGTATGATTATTTTGCTAGGCTTTTAGAGAAAGTTAGCATTTGGCTCTTTTTTGATTGCCATGCAGAATTTTTTGAATGGGCAGAATTGGACAAATCATCTTTTTGCCTATGTGATCACTCATGATTAAAGCTAGTATGAAATGTTTGCCCATGTTTACATTTCACTGAAGCAAACACTTAGCAATGGGATTTCTGAATTATTGTTTAGATGTATACCAAACATTTTTAAAGAACTGAAAAACTTAACTATTTTTTATATTTTATATGCTCTCTTCTTCTGAGAAATTTGGTATGAATAGTCTCTAATTTGAGCTATTCTAGGTGATTGGAGCTTGTATCTTTTTGTGGTCTGCTTTACATTTTAGTGGAGATCAGCTACACAGACTATCATTACCATATACACATTACTTTATGTTATTTTGATGTATTATTCAGATATAAGACTTTATTACTGACTCTGGGTATAAATTTCAGTAAGATAGTTATATTGTAAATATTGATCTATTTCACTCCTGGTTATGACTTTTCTTTTTAGAGACTGTGGTTTTGTTTTGTTTTGTTTTGTTGTTTTGAGCCAGGATCATTGTGTAGTTCAGGTTGGCCTTGGATTCCCTGTGTAGCCTAAACTGGCCTCAAATTCACAGCAATTGTCTTGCCTTAGCCTCTGGATTTCTGGTATTGTAGGTTTGTGCCACTTCACCCAGTACGAAGTCTGTTTTGTTAAATTAAATGTTAAGCGCTGGGACCTGGAACTAAGGGCTTTGCACTGAGCTACATCACTGTATCTCATAGATATATATATATAGAAATAAAAAAATGGGAAAGTTGTCCTTAGAAACTATTTAATTAAAACTAGTTAATGATCAAGGGAATATATATTATATATATATATATATATATATCTATATATATATATATATATAGATATAGATATAGATATAGATATATATATATATATCCCTACCTTGGCCTCCCAAAGTGTTGGAATTATAAATATGCTCTATCATGTTTGGCTCAACAGTATATCTTGAGGAGCAAAGTTTCTAGTCATAATACTCTCCAGGCCTCCATGTGTTGGATATTTAGTCTCCATTTTGCTGTGCTGGGGGGTGGGTTAAAAAGCAGCATCTTGGCTCTCTACAGAAACCACCACAGGGAATTTAATTATCATATAAAGACCAGGCCACAGAAGAAAACTGTGTAGCTCATCAGCATGGCCAGTAAATAGGAGATTCAGTAGACTTCAGGTGAACTTGAATATTATCTACTTATCAAACTAAATAAATACATTCACTAATCACTAATTTGTAACCAAATGTTTATTTATTCCAAGCACACTTCAGGCACTGGTGCAGTCTTGCAGTGTGACTGGCATGGAGGCTTTTCTTTTCCAGATTTCTAAAACAATTTTCTTTCACTCGAGAATAGTTACATTTTTATACAATACAGAGACAAATGGAAGTGAGAATTTATCTACAGTAGCTGGTTAAACTCTATTGTGGACATTCCCCTGATCATTATCTAGTTTTAATTAAATAGTTTCTAAGGACAACTTTCCCCTTTTTTTATTTCTATATTGAAACCATTGCTATTCATTAAAATTCCTGGTTTTATTATAATTTTGAATATATTTTCAATTTTCTGAAACTCTAAAAGATTGTCATTTTATCTATTATTATATATTTTCAAAAGGAAATATTATAATACTAAAAGCTGTTACTATGCACAAGGATCTAATATTCTGACATTTTGATTGAGTTTCTACATAGCTATTTAAAATTTTACCAATCGCAGTATACAATGGGAGCAGAGTCACACAGAGCACATGAATCAGGAGGTGGAAAATACGCCTGTGAAATGTTCTGGGTTTGTGTCTAAAGCTAAAGCAGTTGAAAACTACACATATATTATTAGGCTAGAAAAAGGTTATCAAAATCTATTTGACAATACACAGAGAAACAGTAGTCCTTTTTACTTAAACTTTTTACAATGCTCTCCAAATTTCAATACTTGTGTTTTGAAAGACTATACATGACAGCATCATACATCTAGTGCTAATCTTAGTATTTTAAGTATATGAATTCACTATGACGTACATAAAACAATTTAATAGCACTGGAAGACAAAGGGTGAAGAAATGTTTTCAATTGGATAAGTGGGGAGAGCCCAAGTGTTAATTCTTAAAGCAGTGTGTCTCTTTATGGGGGGGAAAAGTTCTTTTGGGAAAAGACATACATTTGGTGAGATTCACTCATCAAGATAGAAGACGACATCTTCCTACACAGGTTGACAAAAGATTGTTTCTGTATAAATAGTACATGTAGAAAGTAGCATATGAAAATGTATCTTCAAAAGTGAATTTGTGATTAAAATAAGATTTAGTATTAACATAAGAAAAGTTTACTATAGGTCACCTATTAGAATGAATAGAATTTTTTTCTGTGAAAAAAAAGTGTTATGAGCAGTCATGTGATGGAGCAATCGCTCTCCCCCCCTTTACTACTCTGACAAGTGATTGCCTGTAAAAACAGCTGTTTAGCACACAGCCATGTACAGGGGGTTGTAGAGCTTCTCTAAATTAGCATCAGGATCAGGATGTGGAAGAGCTCCACCATAAGAATTCATCATCTGCTTTTCTACCCAGCTGTGACCTCCACATCTGCACTCTTGACAGTCCCACTCTTGTTCTTCATCTCACACTTTTCTGATTTTAAGAACACTGTAAAAGTAGAACCGGAAGTATAGCTCGATGTGTTCCATGTATAGTGCCTTGGATTCATCCTCAGCACCAAAAAGAAAACAAACATGAAGGAACAGAATGTTACAAAAGAAATTATATGCTGTGCAGAATTGTGATATGTATTTTACTTACTTGCATGATTTTAGTGAAGTCACTCAAGTGCAAACCTCAAGAAAAAGATGACTGGATCATGTGGTCATTGTCCATTTAGTCATTGTCCATTTAGAAACTATCAAAATGATTTCCAGACTGACTATTACATTTGACATTACAGATACTAATGTATGAAAGATTTATTTTTTCTCTTCAATCCTTAAAGCATTTGGTATATTGAAGTTTCTGCGCTATATTGTTTATTGTTGTAAGATCACAGAGTAGCTATCTTGTACTCATCATTGTTGGTGGTGTTCTACCTGCTGGAGACTGAATACAACACCCTAATCAGAGATTTTTCGACTGAGCTATTACTCTGAAATGTCACACCTAGCCTTAGGATTTTAATTCTCTCCTCTTCATGAAAAAAAAGATTATACATCTTTTCTTACCTTCCTTGTCATTCATATATCATAATAAGTAAAACCTATCTTTTGCTTATTCTTAATTGGATTATTTATTAATATTTTACTTTTCATTTGGGCTTTAATTCTTTATGTTCTAGATGTTTTTAGATATGTTCTTGATAGGAGCCTCTTGTTTGATGCATTTGTTAAGATATTTGCTTTCAACTTGTAGCTAAACTTTAATTCTCTTGACAGGAAAAGAATTTTTGTGAAATAATGCTTTGTTTTAGTAGTTGAAAGGTAAATTCTAACTTATCGAGTATTAATAGTTTTCATATCAAGTCTAAATTTCTGCAAGTCTCAGGTCCCACAGATATTTTCTTGATCTTCTGAAATAGCAAATTTTCTCTGATATATTTAGTTTCAAAATTAATTTTGAGTAAATTTGTATGGTGTGACAATTACATCAGTTACATTTGTATTCTTTTGGATGTCATTTTCTGACAAAATATTTGAGTATGACTACTTCTGAGGGGTTAGTATGTACCATTGGATTATGGGTCTATCTTTATGATAAATGTATATAAATTACTATAAGTACATAAAAATCTTAATCATCTTAAATATAACATATAGCCACTATTTTAACAAGTATATTTCCTTAAAAATTATGCGCACTTACTGAACATTATCTAAAATAATCACACGCAGAATGTACAAATATATATAAAATGATAATTGTTGTGCCTCTGAAACAATATTGTCAGCATAATTCAATATTTTGCCATTTGACAAAGTATCCCACAGATATGAAAATGTCTGTGGTTATGGTAAGTGCTTTATAACTTAATAAGAAGAAAACTACTCATGTAGTGAACATCAAATCAAAGATGACACAGAAGAAAAACTTTCAGATGAAAAGCTTTGGCCATTTTTATCATTCTCTAGAGTTATGACCCCCTTAATATTTATATGAGAAGAAACAGAAGTTCATACATTTACACACATGTTGCCAGTATAATCCAATATTTTGCCATTTGACAAAGTATCCGACAGTACACATTCGCTTTACTCACATGACATATTTATCAAAGACACAAGACTCAGCTTCATCTCAAAACGGAAGAAGACAATTTGCATGTGAGAAAAAGTTCTAGAAATGAAGACAAGGATGAGTGAAGGAAGGAAGCAGACCAACATGAGGCACCTTCACCTGCAACCTTCCCATGCACATTCACTGGCCTTGTTCCTCTAAATGACTAGTAATTTTTAGGCCAGAATTCTCAGGAATGTATTCATCATACTCTTTGGCCAATACTTACAGTGCTACTGCCAAATGTTGTATGGTCTGAAAGAAATGTAGCTGAATTTTTATTAAAAAAATCATGAAAAATTGGTGTGGTTTACATGACATTTGTGTTTGTAATTGGATGATAGAAATACTTCTACAGCATTTTATTTTGTTGTAAAGTATGGCACATTTTTCACAGCTGTGTGTTTCCTTGTGTTTTGTCTATTAGATTGCTTCCCTCATTAAGTACGACTCATCTGCCATTGCGCACCCAGTGTTTACGTTGGAGCAAACATTGAGCAGCTTTATTAAACCAAGTAAGAAAGAAAGAGAATGGAAAAGGAAGAGCGATTTCCTTTCACTCTTCAATTAGTCTTACATTGTTCAATTAGTCTTAAAAACAATGTAACAGACTAATAACCATTAAGATACACACCAAATATATACTATACATACGGTAACATCATAATATGTACTACTGTTTAAGTGAAGTCTCATTTCAAAACATGTTTTAAAAATTTAAAATATGAACATAGAATCTTCCTGCAATTTACTACCTTGAATCCATACAAATCTAAGACACATTGCACTGAGGTCTACAACTGGTCATTTGCTGGGTTGTTAGTATTTTATTTCATTTCTCAAATGTCCCAAGAGGCTTTGTCCAGGGCACAACAGCATTCTATCAAAAAAAATGTTTTGAAACTGTTTCATAGCTATTTGTTTCTCAATAAAATTAATAAAAAGAAAAGTGACAACAAAAAAGAAAATGTTATTAGTCTCACATGCAGTTTATATGCCTCTGATTAGTTGTGTTACCTTTACATTACTACCAATAGACTATACATATATTCATTTGCTTTTTTCACATTAGTTATTGTTAGGTAGATAGACATAATAATTCATAACATATTCTTCTGATATCAATGATTGCTTTCTTAGACTTCTAGTTTCAGAGTTCCTTCAGGAAATAAATTTAGTAGTAATGTGTTGGGTCATATAAATTTTTCTTACACACATTCTATAAATTCCTTTGGTTCATTTCTGTGTTATGTTTGATATGGAAGCTATTATTCCCAAGGATATTGGGTTCAAGGGAAACACTGCCTTATTTTATTGTAGACTCTTGGTGAAATCTAAGTTATAAGAATCCATTAGAGTTATTCATATTTTAATATCAGAATGATTTGAGGCTTTGGCAGAAGCTCAGTCATTAGTAAATATCAGATGTTCTCACATTTATATGCTTTATTCTGAGTCCAGCACTGTAACTTAAAATTAGATTACATAAAAAGACCAAGAACTGCTCCTTAGCTCATTGATTTATTGTTGTATTTAATAATTATTGTCATTTCTTTTTATGGCAAAAAGATTTTCTAGGTCAAGTAAAGTTGCAGATATATTAGATAATATTTATAATGTGTTGTTTTAAACAGAACTTCAGTGAGAAGCAGAATATTTTAAACTCTTCTACCAAGGGTGAAATGATGATAAAACAAGACATTTTAAACTTATTTTTGAACTATTCAACTGTTAGAAGCGAAGAAGCCCCATCCAGTTACACGAAACCTCTCTCTCTCTCTCTCTCTCTCTCTCTCTCTCTCTCTCTCACACACACACACACACACACACACACACACACACACAGATTCAATATATCAATTTATGACTAAATTTATTTTTATACAAGTAGAGGGGAAACTGAAGTCAGTATGTATTCACTGAACACCTACCAGGAAACACCAAATAGTCATTATTTTAATTTTTTTTAAGTTTTAGTTTGGGTAATTAATGCCTAAAGATATGAAACAAATGTATTTTTCCATACTTTAGTTCAGTAATATCTGAACTAAAATTTCCTAGAGTGATTGCATAACAAGCAGCACACTCTCTTTGTTATCTTTGTGCTTGCTTTCTAAGCAAAGGACATATTGAAAAGGGTACAACCTTGAGCTCAGCAAAAGATACCCTAAGTGTTTATGAGGAATTCATTCTTTTAACTATATTTTGCTGAAAGAAAATCAAAACAAACTTTTCAATAGAGTCAAAGACATATTTTATATTATAGTTCTTTTAGTATCAGAAAAATGAAAATAGAAATTCCTAATTTGGTTTACAAAACAAATTGAACATGTAATCAATTTTACCTGAATAAATTCATCTATAACAATTAATTAACTGAACATTCTCACTCTCATGTATCTAAATATATTAAACATTGTTTAAAAGGTCTTTGAGAGTTGCTTCCAGGCTGTATTGCTGGTCCTTCACTCTGCTGGCACAGACCCTTCATCCTATTTGTGCTGATTGTATAGCTTCCATCTCTGACTTTTGGGCCTTTCCAGTATAGATATTTGAAACAGACTTGCCTGAGATATTATTGTAACTTGTGTCCTCTGCTTGGACTCACAGCAGACATTGCTATGAGTTGTAGGTCTTTACAAGGACTTGCAGAGAATTTTGGCATTGGATCCAGTCTCTTGGCTGGACTCTGGGTCTCTAGTGCATGGATAAATCTCCTGAATCCGGGTTTGATTTTTTGGTACATATTATAACATAATCCTATAAGTTACATTTCCTACACCAACTCTTTCAAACCCTAAATATAACTTCTCTTTCTAGAGATGGCAGTGAAATAGTTGTAGGGCTTGGAGCTGATACCAGTTGGCCTTTGTGAAGATGCCCAGGGTGGTGGTACTTTCCCTCTATCAGGAAAGCAGCTGTCATTAGCCATCAGCAGCAGCTTCTTGAAGCCACAGCAGCAACTTCTTAAGCAGAGGACCCAGTAAGATTAGTAGGATCCAGTGTCTAGAAAGGTGGAGATGAGGCACAACAGCATAGAGACTTAGCTGACTACCATCTTGCACAAGTTACTGCAGGTCTTATGATCTTGCTCAGAGTAGCCTCTCTGCGTGTACGAAATGGAGACAGTAACCCAGAAGACAATAGACCAGATTCCTTTATGAAAACAGCTCCATCCTTGGAGCACTTATCATCCATGTTGAAAGGGCTATCGTAGTCTCTATTGACAAACAGTGCCTTACATTGGTCTGCTGGCCAGAACAAGATTGCTTTTGCACTGGCACAATATTTAAAACTTCACCATTTCAAAATATTCTCATGAAAAAGACAATGATCCTGGATTTCCAAATGCTCAACAAGATGATGATAGATGCCCCACAGAGACAGACAATCTGGCTTGGTAAGCAAGACTCACATTTCATACCTGATGTAGCCTCAAACTCCTTCACTTCAGTCAAGCCAAATCACAACCAATACTTCAGCCACCACGGCTATATCAGGATCATCATTCACTTGCTGATTTGTCCAAGAACCTCAAATATTTTCTCTCTGTGTATGTGTTTTGTTGTTGTTGTCTTTAGTAGTGTTATTTTTGCTGTTGTTGTTTGCTTTTGTATTTTCTCACTTTCAACCAAGTGGGTTTGATGCTAAAACATAGTTGCTATGATTATGATCCAAAATGTTCCCACAAAGCTTCATTGTATCGAAGGCTTTGTTGCCATATGCTGTGATATTTAGAATTGAATAGCTTGTGTGGCCCTAATTTCACAAAATACAATAATCAATTGATAAATTCAAAGCTCAATGGGCTTGCTGGACAGTGGTACCTAATTAGATGAGTCCCATTTGAAGACTGTGGGCAAGTCTTTGAGGAATAAAACCTGTCATTGGCTCCTTTCTGTCTAGATCTCCTTCCTCCATTGCTCTTTAGCCCTGATGTTTCTCTCTTGGAGCCCACTGACCATGCAGTGAGATCTATGAAACTCTGAGTCAAGATAAATCTCTCATCTGTCAGTTGTTTTTCTCATGTGTCTGATCACAGAGATAAAAAGCTGACCAATAAAATTCTGGTTAGTTGGAAGATTACTATATTCTTGCTTTTATAGCTGTTTGTTAGTGATATAATTTATGTTATCCAAAAGATAGTAAAGAGGAAATAAAGTAAGATGGTGTTTATATTTTGTTTTGTGGTTTCAAATTGGTTATATTTTGTTTATATTTGTTTTGTGGTTTCAAATTGGTTTGAAACCACAGATTGCAAATCTGAGACACTTCACACAAAGAAAACATGGAAAAATTATACATCATGATCGAATTGTCCAAATTAGTGATAAACAGAAAAGCATAAAGGCACACAGAGCATTTCAAAAAGAGTTCTGTATAGATGAAGATATTTATAGGCAGCAATAAGTTTGTCAGAAAGAACAGTAAGACTATAGTGGCTCATTTATAACATTCTGAAAGAGAATGGTGCCCAAAAGATGAATTTCATATTCTTCCTAACATTTATGCTTCTCATCACAAAAAAAGACCACTGATGAAAAAGAGATAGAAATTTGCAAGCCGCCTGAAATGTTTAAGCCAGTCATCTTGAGAAAACTGAGTGAGACAGAAGAAAATACAGAAAGACAATTCAAATAATTTAGATAAACAACTCATGACGTGAATGAAAATTTCAATGAGCAGACAAATTAAATCAAAAGAACTATACAGAAATCTTTCATTTGAAGAATTCAAATTATGCTTCAAGTACAACAGCCATTTTCAATCATAGGCAGAACAACTGCTAAACTTGAATATGGCCTTTTAAAACTGTCAGAGGGCAAAAGTATAAAAGTGTGATGAAATGTCATGCTGTCAAAAATAGGAAAAAACCTCCTAAAATTTGGAATCACAAAACCTCTCATCACCACAGAAACAGCAATCTTGAACAATATAATAAAGCTGCAAGCATCTATGACACTCTTGGATTTCAGAATGTACTACAGCTCTAGTAGTACCTGACTATATCATATAGTACACAGCTACAGTAAGCAAAGCATCAAAGTAAAAGTAGAAAACAGACACATGGAACCACAAAACAAAGGACAAATCCTATGCATATACTCACACAGTTACAGAGAACTGATTTTTCAGAAATGATACCCAGAGCAGAGATTGAGAAAAAAATAATCTCTTCAATAAATAGAATAAGGAACTGGATAATCACTTACAGAATAATTAAATTAGAACTTAATCTGTTACCATGGACTAAAAAAATCTAACTCAAAATGGATTAAAGATTTAAAAATATAAAACCTAAAACTATGAAAGTTGTGGAAGAAAATACAGGGACAGCTATGCTCAACGTAGGCAAAGTAAGAGCTCAAAATCACAGGACTTAAAGTAAAACTAAAGAAATGACCTTTCATCAAATTAAAGTTTCATATATCTGAAGAAATTATGTTACATAAAATAAACCAGACAGAAAAAAGTTAATACTTCATGATCTTGTACGCAAAATGTAAGAGTGTTGACCCTATAGAATTTGAGAGAAAAGCAGTTTTTATAGGCAGCCAGGGAGAGAACAGCCAAAAGGGAATGTGGAGATGAAATGTTGCCTTTAGAATGGAGCAATGAACTTATAAATTGTTATGTCAACTAAATTAAAAATTTATATATTCTGCTCAAATCCTTCCTCTTTCTGTCTGTCCTTGCCTAGAAAGTTCCGCGCCTCCGGGCTCCCGGCTCTGGTTGGATTTATCCCAGCTGAATGATGTCTCAAGTCAAAGCATCCTCTCACCTCCTGTTAGCCCTCAGGGGCTCCAAATCCTGCCTTTATGCCCCTCCCACTTGCTCAGATCCCTCTCCACTCCCTTCTCGCAGTTGGGGTTTCTTGGGGGACCTGGGCTGCTAACAGTCCCTTTCCCATTCTCCCAATCCCCTCTCATCCCAATCCTGGACTTTTCCCTGGATGGGGCTCACTTCCTGTCTTCAAGGGACGGCCCCTCTTTTAGGCTCCCTGGCTTCACCCTAGTCCCTTTATTCAGACAGCCCCAGGGACTTGAGAGCCAACCCACCGGTCCTCCTAGTGACTGCAGTCTGAGAATGGTTGAGGGCTACTTAAGGTCTGCAGCCTGCCAGGGGAGAGGAAAAGAAGAAAGTGGGCGGGGCCAAAGGGGTGAGCCTCTCCCGGAGAAAGAAAGCGAAAGCCGGAGCTGCTGTCCCGCAGATCTCGCAAGTGCAGCAGCCTGGCCAAACCTTGTGGGGTGCGGTTGAGCAAGGAGGCCCGCAAACAGACGTCTTCAGACAAAATATTTTCCAGGAGGCTGAGGAATTCCTCTACAGATTTTTGTCACAGAAAATCATAAACCTGAGTCAGCTCTTGCAGGAGGACTCCCTCAGTGTGGCAAACCTGACCACCCTTCGGGCCCCACTGGACACCCCTCTCCGACACCCTCCACCCAAGGATGAGGAGATGGAAACAGATAGCAGGCAAAGAAAGAAGTCCCCAAGTGTGGCTTTCTCCCTGGGAATGAGAAACTCCTGGCTCTGTTAAGCCAGAAGTATGGACTGTCAAAGACAAATGCATTCTGGGGATTGCATGGATCCAGCACCTGATTCCCAAGATTGAGAATGGAAATGATTTTGGGGTAGCAATCCTGGAGAAAATTCTAGAAAGGATGAATGCAGTCAAGACCGTGGACTTCTCAGAAAATGGGGATGCTGCGGCCAAGGCCTCTAAGGAGACTCATGTAATGGACTACGGGGCCTGGTGCCTGAGAGAGATGAGAAAGCCTATGGGCATCTCAGGGACATGGCACGGGACCTGCGGGCCTCCTGTGCAGAGCTTTATCATATCATCATCAGCAACCTGGAGAAAACTGTCAACCCAGATGAGGAGAAGCCATCCATGGAGGAAGAAAAGATAAACAACCTGTTCCTTATGTGGATTTTAAAAAAGAATTATAAACACTAATAAAAAAAAAAAAACAAACCCAAAATGCTGTATCTAGAAAAAATATATTTCAGAAATGCAAAAAGTAATTTAGTAAATAATCAGAAAGACATTTTCTTATGACACTGTACAGTTGGATATAGATTTATCTAACATGTTTGCACATTGCAAGGCTGTGATCTGTCGTTTTAGTTGATGTCTTCAGACAAAATTTTTCCAGGAGGCTGAGGAATATCTCATACATTATAAAATCTTATAAAGCAATTTATCTTATAAAGCAATATCTTATACAATGTAAAATCCACAAATCTTCAGTATGAGGAGAGATAAATTATTATGTGCATATACACCACTATATTTGATTAAAATATTAATTTTATACAGTGCTTACATGGTTCTTCTGTGTTCAGTTTTAGTGTATAGCTCCAATTTACATTCTGTGACACATGGTTCTGAAAAATAGATTAAAGTAAAAGTACATATTTTAAAGCTTAGAGATACTGTGTGACATCGAATGAACAAATAGATTTCCTATAAATTGAAACTTCCACCAAACAATTCCAGTGTTTTTGATGGTTACTACTGGTCCTCACCTTGGTTGGCTTTAGACATCAGTAAAGCACACTCTGGTCATGTCCGGGTGAGTCACGGGGCCACGACATCGCAACTGCGCCTGGCACCTGGCACTCTTTCCAGATACTATGAATGGTGCACCTTTGCTCCACTGATTTCTTCTTCTTCTTCTTCTTCTTC
>PVKA01044850.1:0-15909 GCA_004027165.1 Ctenomys sociabilis
GAAATGATTCACATTCAAGTGTTTACTCTCAAAACATCCCACATGCCCAAAAATGTCCAGTTCCCTGACCCTTTCATTTCCTAAAAATAATGAGCCCAGAACATTAACCCCCTCGAACCCAGCACTGCCCTCCTAGCCAGCACCACTGGCCTTGAGCTCTGGGGCTAATCCTGGCTCACCCTTTGTCTCTCATTCAGTGCATAAGCATGCCCACACTCCCAGGTCACACCTTGCATCCTGAATCCCAAGAACCCTACAGTTCTCCCTGAACCTTTTCTGTACTTCTGCCTCCTCTTTCTCTCCTAAAACCCTTTCTACTCTGTTCCTTGGAATTTATGGTCCATTCATTAGCACAATCCACTAAATCTCAACCTCCTTATAAATACAACACAGATGTTACTTAAAGTCTCATGCTATTAAAAATCGTACTATAAAAAACATTAAGTATTGAAATAAAAAAAGGCCACCAGACCACAATCCTGAAAAATTTTATTAGTCACACACACAAACACACATACACACACACACACACACACGTTTTAAAAAAAGATCTGGAGCCAGTGAGATAGCTAAATACCTGCTTAGGCAAGCTCAGGGACTAGGGTTCGATTCCCCACACCACATGCAGTGCTGGCCCCGCCCCCAAGCATGCCAAGCCAGCCATCAAGTCTGGGTGTGATGGCGCAAAACTGTAATTCCAGCGCTGGGGAGGCTGAAACAGGAGAATCACTACAAATCTGAGCTGTGCTAAATACATAAATTTAAAAAATAAATAAAATGAAATGAAATAAAAAGATTTAACCTAATGAAAAAAGAGCAGCACAATTTTGCACCTGTTGAATTGTTAAGAATCATAATGCAAGAAATATACCACTTTATCTTGAAAAAGACTTCAATTGTACCTATAGAGTAGAACCCAAGAAAATTCAACCATAACTCAGTAATAACAAAGTAACCAAAAAAACTTACCAAGTAACTGAAAATGATGAGTATTTTCTATGACAAAATCTCACTCTATAGCACAAGTTACCCTTGAACTCACCACGTATCCCAGGCAGGACTCATACTCATAGGGATCCTCTTGCCTCACCCTCTGGAGTACTAGGATTACAGATGTGTGTCACACATCTGATCAAGTAGCACATAAGCCATGGATCAAAGAAGTCACAGTGGAATTTGGAATTATCATTTAAACAAAATAACAATTTAAAATGCAATATAGCAAAATTTTTGAAATACAAATTGTGCTATATCTTAAATGCACACACAGTCATATACCTCATAATAATATTGTGGGCAACAACAGACCACACAGATGATGGGATTCCCAGGAGACACTGCAGCTCCCATAGTTCAAGTATACTCACTAATAGTCATGCAGAGACAAATCACTTAATAATGCTCTTTTTCAGAATTGTTCCCAACCTAAGCGACACAGAACTGAATTAGAAATGAAATAATTAAAGTCAATGAGGCAAGCTTTCTCTTCAAGAAACTAGAATCATAATAGCAAAGTAAGTACTCAGAAACTAAGGGAAAACTAAAAAGTGAAGAAGAAATTCATGAAGTGCGAAAATGACAAATGAAAGAAAAATCAGCTAAGCCAAAATTTTTTGAAAGATTGATAAAATCAATAACCTTCAGAAAAATAAGAAAGAAAAAAAATACTATCAGGAATGAATTGGATCATATGATATTCAAAAAATAAAAGGAACAATATGAAGATCATTTTATCAATATATTTAAGAAACTCAGGAGGCTGGAAAAAAATGGTTAAGAAAGAAAGAAAGAGAGAAGGGAGGGAGGGAGGGAGAGAAGGAGGGAGGAAAGAAAGAAGGTAAGAAAGAAAGTCCCTAGAAACGGACAAATTTCTTTATAAACATAACTTTTTAAAAGTAGCACAGCTCTTTCCTGCCGCCTCCGAGTCACGCAGAGGCGGAAGCTCAGGGGTGTGAATATCCAGCTTCACCATAACCTGCCGCCATGACTGAGGAAGGCATTGCTGCAGGAGGAGTAATGGACGTCAATAATGCTTTACAAGAGATGCTGAAGACCGCCCTCATCCACGAGACCTTGCGTGTGGAATTCCTGAAGCCGCCAAAGCGTTAGGCAAGCGCCAAGCCCATTCTGTGTGCTTGCACCCAGCCGTAACAGGCCTATGTACATAAAGTTAGTGGAGGCCCTTTGTGCTGAGCACCAAATCAACCCAATCAAGACTGACGACAACAGGAAACTCGGGGAATGGGTAGGCCTCTGTAAAACCCCATAAAGTGGCTGGTTGCACTTGTGTGGTGCTTAAGGACTATGGCAAAGAATCGCAAACCAAGGATGTCATCGAAGAATACTTCAAATGCAAGAAATGAATGAATAAAAATTTTGGTTCACTGTAAAAAACAAAAAAAGTCACGAAAATAAATAAAAATTATTGAAAATAAAAAGCTCTTAAAGAACTTCAATATTCAATTTAAGGAAAATCCCAGGCCTGAAGAATTCACTACTGAATTTTCCTAAACTTTTAAGGAAGAAGTGATTGCAAGAAAAAACAAAACACTATTTCACTGTATAAATAAAAAGAGAACATTTCCTTACTTAGTTAATGCACCTGAAAAATTACTGAAAAAAGGCAGACTAATGTTCATCATAAACACAAACACAAAAATCCTTAATAAAACATTAGAAAAACTGATGTCCTATTTCCAGTATAAAAATGGTAATGTTTCAGTACAAAGCAACATGAAAAGAATGCAAAATTGGTTTAACATTAAATAAAAAAAAAAGCATACTATAATTTGAGTGTCTCTTCTCCAAAAATTATGTGTGGGAAACATAATCCCCAATGCAATAGACATTGCCTTTAGGGATGTGCCTCAGCCACAAGGGCTCCACCACCAGCGATGTGTTAGCATTGCTATTAAATGGGTTTTCGGGAGCAGTTTTATAGAAAGACCCACATCAGATACCAGCAACCTGATCTTAGACTTCCTGGCCTACATAACAGTGAGAATAAACTTCTGTTCTTTATTAATACCCAGTCCATGGTATTTTGTTATAGCATCAGAAACATGAGATTAATTCAGGAGATGAAGATCTTTGTAAAAATCAATACTGGTTTGCAGGTAGATTTCATAAATGAAATCTACCTGCAAACCAATGGTCAGAGGACATTTGCTGAATTGGATGAAATACATTTATAAAAAGATTTACAGTTCTAATATTTTTAATGATGGACTAGAGAATGTTCCTAAGTCTCAACAATGATGCCTTACCATATCAGTTCAGAACTGGGCTGGCAGCTGTTTGCAATGAAACACTGAAGAAAAAAAGAGACTTAAAAATCACAGTAATTGCAAAGGAAACGAAAGTTTAACTTGCTTTTGTGTAGAGGAATCCAAAGGAAACAAGAAATTACTAGAACTAATTGATTCTAACATGATTACCGGACAGAGTCAACACACAAAAATCAATTGTACTCCCACTTTCCAGCACCAAACAACGGGAAATTAAATTTGAGAAAGCTACTATTTATTGTAACATCAAGTAACATTAAACAATTTTGAATAAATTTAATAAAAACTGTGTGGAACTATCCAAACACTATACAGTGTTGAAATAGAACAGACATAAAAAGTGGAGAGATGAAAGGATTTCTATCTAGGTTATATAAAGAACTGAAAATAGTCAGGCAATCAGGCCCCCAAATTATAGACCCAATCTAGGGGTAACCCACTTGAGTACTCCCTCTGGCCCTCTTTTGGACGGAAGCTTTATTTCCCACAATAAATACTCTGATAGGCTGACAATTACTATTCTTCTCAAGATTAGATAGATAGATGATAGATAGATAGATAGATAGATAGATAGATAGATAGATAGATAGATAGATAGATCCAATCCAAAAATGGGCATCTGAGATGAATACACACTTCACAGAGGAAGAAATACAAATGGCAAATAAATACATGAAAAAGCGTTTCACAGCAGTGGTCATTTGAGAAATGCAAATTAAAACATCATTGAGATACCTTCTCACTCCAGAAAAAAATGTTTATCATGAAGAAATCAACTAATAATAAATGCTAGAGAGGCAGAGGCAGTTGGGGAAAAGGAATTCAACACCACTATTTGTGGGAATGTAGACTGGTTTATTGAAAGCAAGCATTACCATTCAGTTTTTTGTTCAATCTTACAAAACTATATATGTTAATATGAGCAACAGATCCAATGATAACTGCTGTGGAAATTGGTGTGTAGATTTCTCAAAAAGCCAGGACTGGAAGTCCCATTCAATCCAGCCATTCCTCTTCTAGGTATTTTCCCAAAAGAAGTGAAAACATGATACCACAGTGATAAATGTGCACTCACGTTTATGGCGGCACAATTTGTCATAGCCAAATCTTGGAAACAACCAAAATGCCCATCGCATGAGGAACAGATAAAAAGAATGCCATATTTTTATACAATACAGTATTACTCAGCTATAAAAAAGACAAACTTGAGGCCTTCATAGGCAAGTGGATACAACTGGAGGCTATACTCATAAGTGAAATAAATCAGACCCACATGTGTAAATATCATATTGTCTCCCTAGTGTGAGAACCTGAAAGAATATAGGATTAAACAATGAAGATGAGGGAAAGGACAAACTACAGGAAAAAAGGAAAAGGGAAAAATCATGCAAGTATATGCACAGGATAGCTGAGATGATTGTACGAATAAGTTGTTTTGAAAATAGCAGTCAATGTTCAAATTTTTCACTTCGATACGTATTTTATGCTGATGTTTGTAATCTGAACAACTACATCAAGGACAGCAATATGTAATACAAAACCCATGCTTGAATACCTCTCTTGGTCTTCTGAATATGTGCCATTGCTACAGTCTTATCAGATATTATTATACTCTCTTTAGAATAAATTTACCAAAAAAGTAAAGAAGACTAGATTGAAAGCATTATTATTCAATCTTGCAAAACTATATATGATAAAAATAGGTATTTACAACAACCATTGTTAATTTTCCATTCTTGACTTGAAAATCTGTAAAATCTATATCATTGTATATTACTCTGTTGCTGTCTTTGCATCTGACATTTGCTTTTCCTCTTCAAAATAAAATAACATAAAATAAAATAATATAAAGCAGAAGAATCGTATATTTTTTTCATGGAATGGAAACCTGAGTAGCATTAGGATTATAGTTTCTTCCTACATTGATCTTTGGATTCAATACAGGGCCAGGAGATACAAGTGAGAGAATCTATGTTAGCTTTTTATGACTATGATAAGTACCTGAGATGATTAACTTAGAGAAAAGGGTTTACTTTGCCTTACTGTTTTGAAGGTTCTAGGCCATTACAGATTGACCCTATTTCTTTGGGCCTTTAGTGGCAGCACGTGAGAGAGCAAAGCTCACCTAATGGAGCAGGCATGGGGGTACATGCCTATAATCTCAGCATGCTGGGAATCTGAGGCAGGAGTATCACAAGCTCCAACCCAGACTGGGCACCTTAGTAACTTAGTGAAATCCTGTCTTAAACATACAAAATGAAAACCAGCTAAATAGCTCATTAGATTAAAGACCCTGCTTATGCAGATGCAGCTGTTGGGGTCTGATCCCCTATCCTCAGGGTATGCTGGGACCTGATTGAGACTGAACATGGTGGTGTGCTCCTGTAATCCCAGCACTTGGGAGACTGAACACAGGTGGATCACTACGAGTCCAATCTACACAGTGAAATCCTTTAGACCCTTACTAAAATTAAAAAGAAAAAAATCAAAAATGTCTGGGGATGTAGCTCATTATGAAGGCTCTGTATTCAATATTCAGTATCATCTACTAGTCAGCCTTCTCACTATGTGAACAAAATATCTGATAACACAATTTACAAAAGGATATGGTTTATTCCACTCATGGTTTCAGAGGTTTCAGTCCATGTAAGTGAGTTCCAAAGCAGAAACACCGTAGCAGAAGAGCATGCTGCTGCAACCTGCCTGCTATCCTTCCTGGCAGCTGGAAAGCAGAGCTTTCCAGGGAAAGAACACAGGAGGGAGCAACATCCCTCAAAGGCCTGCTCCAGTGGCCCACCGCCAATGCAGCCCACTCCTACAGTGCACTCAGCACCCCATGAGCCAGCTGCCTCTCCAGGAGAGGCTGACAATTGCTATTCTTCTGAAGTTGACAGCAAAAAAGGGGGACACCAAAGTCCCCAAATTTCTGCAAGGACAGACCTCTAAATGGGCTGAATAGAGACCTCCCATGAGGACCTGCTCTTAAAAATTGTGCTAGCTTCCAATGTGTAATTTGGGGATTAAGCCTTTAGCATATGGGTTTGGGGAACATTTAAGGTGCAATTTGTAGCAAGGAGAGAGTGGAATTGTACAGTCTCTATCTGAGAAATTTTTTATTTATGATAAAATTAAATACTGAGCTATACTATTACTCTGGAATTATTTACTCCTCCCCAATAGTAGTGAGTAAATGTGTCCACAAAAAGACTCATCCAGAAGTATTCCTATAATATTTCATTCATCATAGATCAAAACTGGAAACAAGTAAGTTCTTTAGTAACAAAATAATGCATAATCCAGTCAGGGTATATTTGTCAGAGGAACACTGCTCAGTAATTTAAAAAATAAATAAAAAGGAACAGGCCCGGGGAAATAGCTCAGTGGCATATGCACCTGCCTGGCAAGTGCAAGGACCTCACTTCAATTTGTAATACCAAAAGACAACCAAATCTCAAAATAAAGAATAATAACTGACTGACTGTATTAGTTACATTTCTCTTGTTGCTGAAATAAAATATCTAATACTCAAAGTTTAAGGAAGAAAGGTCTATGTAGCCCACATTTTACAGAGGTTTCAGTCCAGGTTTGGCTGGCTCCAAGACAAGGTGGCCTGGAAGAGAGGTAACCCAGAGGAAAAATAGTTCATGACAGAAAACAAACCTCTTTCTATCCCCTTTTATCTTGTTCAGACTACTGTGATTAAGGTGGCGCCAATCCAGTCAGTGGACTGAGTCCCATCAATAGCCCAGAATCAGTCCTGGAACCCTTAACGCCAGCACCCTAGTTCTAGTGCTGAACTATAAATCAATCACATGCTTTACAGTCAGCCAGCTCCATGAGTATGTGAGAGTCTAGGGGGGACACCTGCACACACACCATAGCACTGACACTTGTCCCAGTGCGGATGAATCTCAAAAACATTATTTATGGTCATGAAAGTGCTAGACCCAAAAATCATATGAAAAGACTTTCTTTATATGAAGTTCAAGAATAAGCAATACTACCGATAACAGGTAGCAAAACAAAAAGGAATTACTTCCAGGGTTCAAAGAACTATAGGGCAACTCCAGTCTGCAACAATTCATCATAAAATGCTAAAAGAGCCCAAAGTTATCTAACATATAAAAATGATAAATGGTTGAGGAAATATACTGATTGGATCGTGATCCATCATGTAAACATATCAAATTACCATAAGCTGCCTCATAAATATGTACAAGTATTATGTATCAACTTAAAATTTATTTAAAAATAAGCAACACAAATCAGTGCTATTGTAAATTAGAATAATAGTTACATGTGAGGGAGGGCATTGATTAAATATAGGCATGAGAGAATGTTCTGGAATACTGGCACCTTTTTCTACATTGACCCAAATGAGGGTTACATGTATTCTTCTAATTGAATATAGAATTCTATGAGGGCATGGATTTGTTTGGTTCACTGCTAGGATCCACTGCTAAGATCATTAGCATATAATAGACAATCAGAAGCATTTGTTGAAGGTATGAATGGTATTTATGTTTATGCCTTGCAGCTCTCAGTGTAGAACTAAGTTTTCTTCCCAATTACAGGACCAGCAACATGGCCCATTAGTAAAAGAGAGAACTGACTTCTCTTTACTCTTTGGATAACACTGGTCCTAAAAGGAGGCCTCCTTTGTTTGTTTAGGCATCTGTTCCCTCCATAGAGTGAAGCCTTGGGGATGGCAGGGTAACCATTAGCTCACTTCAATTTTTTTCTTGTTCTCTTTCTTGACACCTTGTCATCAAACCAACACACCAAGCCTTGTAACAGAGGAGTGCATAGTATTGCCAAGATCAAGAGCATGTCATGTTTTATCTTTTATCATTTTTACTCTTTTATCATTTTTATCTCACCCACTAAATGCTAAAACTGTTTGAAATAATAGCCACATATAGAAATAAATCATAATACTGATCAGAAAGAAAAGCAGTGAAAATTTATTTAATTACCAGTTTATGGCCATGCCAAAAAAATATTTCAGTATAAACCAAAGCACATCTTAGAAATAAGAAAAAGGAGAAGGGAATAATTAATTTGTTATTTTATTGGGTTTATATTTTTATGTCAAAAACAGGAAAACTTATTTATATCCTCTTCAATTTCAAATATTTTCAAAAATATAATTTCATCAAAGCTGTTCTTTATGCATTTTTAGGCAATAGATAGGCATGCTGTCTATCTAATCTAGGTGTGCTCAAAGGTGATCAAAATTCATTTTATTCATTTCCATTTTGAAAATTTTATTTCACTTTAAGTAATAGATACACAAATCATTGTGAAAAGCATTAAGACAAAGATATGTTTGACAGATATATAAAAAGTCCTTTCCACAATAAATTCCAGAAATCACAATATTAATCATTCTCTTTTTCACAACTGTCCCCAGCAAGTTGATCTCAAATGTGCCCACTGCCAAGAGCTTTTCATCAAAATTACAAGCAATGATAAAGAAAGAATAAAACAGTTCATCTTGCTTCTCTGCCTTCTCAATCACTCTATCATTATTTTTAACCCACTATTTAAACAAAGGAATGTATAGTATTGTTTTCAGATATAAGATGTTCCTGAACTGATTTCTAACAAGTGTAAACCAGAACAAATTCACTCTCAAAATAAACACATGGGAACTGGGGGTGTAGCTCAGTGACACAGAGCCTGCTAACCTATACCAGTCCTAAGTTCATTTCTAGTACTGAAAAGATGTCTGAACCTATTTATATTAAAAAATAAAATTCTTTTGTTTGTGGTATACGTCTATAGCCTTAAAACTCAAAAACCAATCATGCCAATCATTTAGACCTTAAATCAGTAGAAGATTCCTTTAGAGAAAAGAGAAACTCTCTGAATGCTTTGTTTCCCACGGCTGCTCCATGGTAATAATAAGAAGCCAAACTCTTTGAGTGAATTTGCCTTTTGTTTAACACTACTGTACAGACAAAAATAGAGTTGGTCATTCTACTGTCCTGCCTTTAACAAGCTACTAGATGTCAAAGAAAATTTTCATTTTACCCTGAAAATCCACCTGGTCATGTAGAAAGAAAATCTAAGCCTCTTGGTGCAATATTTTAGCCTTCAAAATACTTAGGGCAGTGAATCAGCAGCATCCTGGGAAGAAGATAGGATCACAAATACGGACAGGTAGGAATTTCAGCTGTGAGTGAAGACACAGGGGAAATGTTGGAGAAACTCTGGACCTTGCCCTGCAGAGTGTCTCCCTTTTCAAGCAGAAAAGGGAGAGGAAATGGTGATTTTTGAGGCTGATTACAGACAAGAAGAACTCAGAAAATGATGAGGAAGACTAGTGTTTTCTAACAGCTTATTGTGCCAGTAATACCAATTACAGTCATTCATGTGAACTAATAGCCTTTTTCCCTAGTAACTGTGCAGTCCATTAACAATAATCTGTACCATCATGTAGGTGTCAGATTAATTTAATTGAAGTGGACCATATGTGCTCTGTCACCATCCTTTGCAGCTCTGTATACCTATGAGGCTCTGTGTGCCCCACTCATTGGGACTACTGATGGGCTTCCATCTGCTGGGACTGTGGATAACTTTATGAAACAAAAGGGGAACATCCAGTGTTAATAAATTGTTTGGTGTGACAATCAATCAAGAAGACATTCATGATGCACTCTGCCCTCTGCAATAATTAAAAAAATTATCTGCCAATGATGATGATTCTAAACTACCACTTTCTCAGCCCTTTATATGAAGACATGGTTTAAATTTGCCTAAACTCCAAATTTCAAGCATTTCTTCTTCCAACATTAGACTCAGAAAATATGGCTCTGTTCTTTTTCTATTTTTAAAAAGGTACCAGGTCTCACTAGGTAGCTCAGACTCAGTATCCTTCTGTTTTCAGCCTACCCAGTGCTGGGATTACAGGCATAAGCCACTACACCTGGACACTGTGGCCAGCTCAGCATGCCCAGGAGCAGGGCCGGCATGGCATGTGGTGCCAGGAATCGATCCCCTGCGCTCCCTAAGCAAGTGCTTAGTCTATTGAGCTATCTTGCTGGCCCATGGCTCTGTACTCATGATTGTGTATTTGCACACCACCTAAGCACGAAGAAAAGTTTTCATACAGTAAATGCTCTGGGATACCATCCACATCAAGCCTCCTCCAGAGAGCAGGAGGGGATGGTAGTGTCAGTGGAGACAACCCAGGGCCACCACAAAGGCTGTCATTGTGAAAATTCGTCACACTTTACAATCATGACTTCCATTCACGCACACCTGGCTGCCTTCACTCAGCTGCTTTTCTAGGTTTGTTTATGCTTCTGAAACAAACAAATGATCTGGAAAAGTATGGTCCATTTTGAAACTGTCTCATTGCTACTTGTTTTTCAATAAAATTATTTAAAGAAAGAAAGTTTTCCAAGCAAGGAAAAAGAGTTTGATATATAAATAAGTGAGGTACACAGTAATCCAACTGATCTGATCAAAATTAATGTATACTAAGGCACATAACAATCAAGATTCCAGAAGCTGAGCACAAAAACAAAAAGCTGTTAAAGAAACATATAACCAATGAAGAAAATCCTATCAGAATCACAGCACATGTCTCAACACAAACCCTTAATTCAAGGAGAAGTGAAGTACTTCAAGTCCTGAAAGGAAAAAAAAAAAACACCTTCCAACAGAGATTATTGCATCTTGTAAAATTATCTTTCAGTATTAATGGAGAAACAAAATACTCCCATGACATAGAACAATAGAAGAAATTCATTACAATCAAAATAGTTCTACAAAGCGTTTTGAAATATATTCGTGAGGAGACAATAAAGACCATAAGCCCAAGAGTACCAAGGAGCTGGCAGGCAGGACAAGCAATGAAACAGAAGGGAAACACAAGGATCCATCATCAAGAAAATAATATGACAAGGACAAGCAAATAAATATCACTTATAACAATCAGTGTAAATAGTCTCAGTTCACCAATCAAAAGAAATAAACTGGTAGAAGTCAAGAAACATGATCCAACAATATGCCTCATTCAAGAAACAGATAAAACTCAAAAAGAAATTCATTGACTGAAAGACTATAAAGATGGGAAAGAATACTTCATGTGACAGGAGCCCAGAAAAAAGCAGGGGTAGCTATTCTATTTGCAAATAATGTACTTCAAGCCAAGATGATTAAAAGATATAAATACAGGCTGGGGGATATAGCTCAGCAGCATAAGCGCCTAGCTGGCAAGCACAAAGTCCTGAGTTCAATCCCGAGAACTGCCAAACAAAAGAAAAAGTCATAAATACCTGTTTAAGAGAAAAGTCCAAGAAGAAAAGAACAATCAAAAATCTATACACGCCAAATACAGGTGCACCATACTACATAAAACAAATAGTAATGGATGTGAAAAATCAAATAGGCACTAATGCAATTGTAAGGGGGAACCTTAATTCCCCACTGTCACAAGTAGATGAATAGATCAGCTAAATGAAAAAAAAAACAACAAAAAAAATTGGAGCTTAACCAAATCTGTGGACAAATGAATTTAATTGATGTCTACAGTGTTCCACCTCACAACAGCAGGATGGACATTCTTCTCAGCAGTGTGTGTGATGTTCTGCAAAATATACAACATGCCAGACATAGAATATGCTTAAATAAATCCAAAAGAACTGAAATGACCCAGAAGGAGCCACGGACGGGCAACCAGTGGGGCTCAGAGGACCAAATCCAGCTCTGCAAGCCTACTGGGAAGGAGCCACGACAGGCAGCCAGTGGGACTCAGAGGTACACTTGGATGGAGCTCAGCTGAAAGGAGCCTAACACAGCAACCAGACCCAAGCCAGGTCTGGCCAGTCAAGTTCCAATTCAGTAGATCTAGACCTGCTGAGCTGAGGCTACTGCTGGATCCAGCAGAACCCAGACTGAGGCCCAAACCTACAGAAAGATCCTTGTGGCACAGAGAAAAATGGGTGAACTGGACTTCCAGGAAGACTCCAAGTGCATGAAGGGGGTTCCCAGACAGAACTTGGGGAAATTAATTTTAATACAATTTTCAATGTAAGATCTGCATTCTAATAAAGCTATATTATTTGCTCCTATGGTCTAACGTACAAACCCATTAGTTACAAAAGATTGTCAATTTGAAAATTTCATGAGCTGTTATTAGTATTGTTAGCTGTACTACTGCAACTAGGAAACCATACCTGCCTTAATCACATGTTATCCCCTGGGTAATAATATAAGGAGGTGCTTGAGTAGTATACTCGCAAAAGCTGAAGGATTGAGGACAGTACCAAGCTGAAATCAATATCTCACTATCAATGAAGACTGTAAAATCCTGGAACACACACAAAACAGGAATCTCTGACACAGGAGAGATACCAAAAAGCACACTCTTCACAGAGAGGCTCTAACTGCAGTTATACAGCTCCCTACTATCAAACATTCACAAAAAGGTATCACAGGAATCAAAATAAAGAGTTCTCTCTGAAATAGAAAGTGACAAAAAGAAGGAGAAAAATGCAATCTCAGGTCCTGAGCCCACCCAGATAAAACCCAGGAGACATCAGGATAGAAGAAATGGTAAGTTACACACCTGAAATCTGTGAAATAATAGCAAGTGATATAAAGAAACAACTGCTTAAAGGTAGAGAAAATCAGATCAGAAAAAAAATCTCACAGGTTAAAAAAAATGAAAGAAATGATAACTATAATGAAAGAACTACTGTTTCTAGAGAAGACACTGATGAAAAATAGAGGACAACAGAAAAATGATGCAAACCTTGACTGAGAAATATAAGAAATAGAATGCATGAGGCAGATTCGAAAAGATATATAAGAAATTAAAAACTCCATTAAAAATTGGCAAAAATCCTTTGAATTAAAATGAATATAGACTTTCAGACCTTGAAGACACGTTTGCAGCTAGTGAAATGGTAAGGAAAGGTCTCTTAAAACAACTAAAATTCAGGAAATAACTGAACATCTGCAAGACGATGCAACAATCAATAACATAAGACTCATAGGCATCAATAAGAAGGAGGCAACATAAATGATGTAAAATGAGTATGGGCAGAACTAATAGCAGAAAACTTCCAGACTGTGGGGAAACAACCTGACATTCAGGTAACTGAGGTATATACAACTCCAAATAATATTAACCCAATTAAAACTATACCCTGCCATATAGTGATCAAGATCCCAGAAATTCAGCACAAGAACAACATGACAAAAGTCACCATGGAAAATCAAGAGATCACACTTAAAGGAAAATCCATCAAATAACAGTAGATTTCTCCTCATAAACCATCATCAAGAAAAGTGTGGAGCAAAGCACAAGTTCTACAATAAAACAAATTCCAACCCAGCCTGATATATCCTGAAAAACTCTTTTTGAGGTTAATGAGAAGTAAAATATTGCCATAACAAAGAACAACTGAAGAAATTCATGATGACCAAACATATCCTACATAGAGTACTAAAATATATTCTAAAAAGGGGCCAAGCACCCACAATTCCAAGAATGACAACAGAAAGAACCTACTAAACACATTAAACTGTGAAGAACAAGAGAAAAGTAGGGAACAAATACCAGGAAAATAACATGACAGACATACATCAATGCATATCAATTATAACCACCAATATAAATGCACCAATTAAAAGAAATAGACTGGCATAGTGGATT
Organism: Ctenomys sociabilis; assembly: GCA_004027165.1. NCBI lineage: Eukaryota > Metazoa > Chordata > Mammalia > Rodentia > Ctenomyidae > Ctenomys > Ctenomys sociabilis. Next base: position 13,960 of record PVKA01044850.1, read on the forward strand.
AAGAAACAAAATCCAACAATATGTTGTATGCAATAAACACATTTAATCCATAAAGAAATTCACAGGCTGAAAGTCAAATGATAGAAAACAATACTACATTCTTCAGGACATCAGAACAAAGCAGGGAGAGAAATTCTATTTGAAGAGAATTTGAGCTTCAAACCAAGGATGATCAAATGAGATAAAGAAGGTCACTATACACTGGTTAGAGGAAAGATTCAAGAGGAAGTAATAACAGTCATAAATATGTGTACACAAAATATAGGAGCACCCAACCATATGAGACAAATTTTAAAGGACATGAAAAAATCTAATAACCAGTATCACAGTCTTAATAAAGGATTTAACACCCCCTTATCTCAAAAAGAAATGTCAAGCACACAGAATTGGACAAAGAACTAGAGGAACTGAATAAAAATTTTGAACAAATGGATGTAGTGGACATATACAGAGTGTTCCAGCCAGCAACATCTAAATGCACATTTTTTTTCAGCTGAACATGGGACATTTTCTAAAATAGACCACTTACTAGTCCATAGACCATGCTTAAGTGTGTGCAAGAAAACAGAAATTGTCCCATGCATATTATCTGAACACAGTGCAATGAAACTGGAAATTCACAACAAAAAAATCATAAAGACACTATAAACATATCAAAAATAAATAACACCATCCTCAGCAACCAATGGATGATAGAAGAAATTAAACAATATCTAAAATCCGAAGAATATTCAAATACAACTTTCATTGGGATGCAATGAAATCAGCTCTCAAAGGGAAATTTATAGTGGTGAACCCACAAGTTAGGAATACAGAAAGAAGAAATAAATACCCTAATGTTGAATCTCAAACTTTTAGAAAAAGAAGAGCAAATCAATCCCAAAGTCCAACAGTGGGAAGAAATTATAACTGTTAGAGCAGAAATCAGTGCAACTAAGACAAAGAAGAAAATACAAAGAATTAGTGAAACCAGCTGATTCTTTGAAAGATTAAATGAAATTGATAAGCACCTAGCCAAACTCATAAAAAAGAGGAATGAAAAAACTCAAATTCAAGCAATAAGGGATGAAAAAGGAGAAATTACTACAGATCCTGTGGAAATTCAGAAGATGTTCAGTATAAATAGATACTATTTATTTCTAGTAAATAGATAATATACTAGAATAGTAAATATTCTAGTAAAGAAAATCTTTACTCTCACAGGATTAAAGAATGGAAATAATGGACAGATTCCTAGATAGGTACAAATTGCCAAAACTGAATCAAGAAGATATAAAAACTCTGAATAACCCAATATCAGGCAGTGAAATTGACAACATAATAAAAAATTACCAACAAAGAAAAGCCCAGATCCTAAAGGATTCACAGCTGAATTCTGCAAAAAAATTTAGAGAAGATTTAATCTCAATACTCCTCAAAATTTTCAATGAAATTGAAAAGGAAGCAATATTCCTGAAATAGTTCCAGGCAAACATTATACTAATACCAAAACCAGAGAAGATCCAACCAAAATAGAGAACTACAGGCCAATCTTCCTTTTAAACATAGTGCACCCCCCCCCAATAAAATACTAGCAAATAGATAAGGCAAAGCATTAAGAAGATTATACCCAAGACTGGAAAGGATAAATCTCCTGGAAAAGAAATTAAGGGAAAATTTTGAAGTGATAGAAATAGGCGGCCCCCGCCCAGCTCCTGAGACTGGCCAGAGACAGCGCGGCCGACTCCGCCATCCTGCTCCATCCTGCCCGCCCCCGCCCAGCACCTGAGACCAGCCAGAGACAGTGGCTGACTCCAGCGGCCTCCTGGATCCCGCGCCAAGCTCTCCCAGTGAGAGCGAATTTACAGGACTCACCAGGCTTCCCAGAGCAGTGAGAGTGTGGTGAGTCTGAGGGAGAGCCTTTGGCTTCTTCCCACACGCGCTTCGCGGATCCCTGTCCCCAACCCCTCC
>PVKA01044851.1:0-15907 GCA_004027165.1 Ctenomys sociabilis
CAAGGTCAGCGAAGACTCAGGACATAGGAGAACCTGTACTGCAATATCATGAGACTCAGGTGAGCTCCAAATTTTCTGAGCAAGGAGATTGTGGAGCCACAGAGGAAAGAGACTGAAGTTCTATAGTGTGCCTGGGGAGAGTCACATGAAGAGAAAACTTTCTCTCAGGCTCTCACAGAGAGCAATCTGGTCAAGCATTAGCCGTGACTCATCCACATGGATGACACAGACAAAGGAACTACAGAATAATGTACAGGACTACAAGATAAACCCTGAGAAGACTTCAATGACCACATAGGAAATATAAAGTTCATGTGTTGGTATATAAGTTTTGATCTACCTAGGTCTTAACTATCCAGCAGAAAAGTATAAAAGTATCAAAATGAAGTATACATCGTGAGCCCATAATATTAAGCTGAGCTGTAAATGGATATGGTCGACAATTTCTTTGAATAACTCCCTATGGTTGCAGAATGCTGGACTGTGTTGGATTGTGGTGTCGAGTTCAAGCACATAAGGTGGTTGAATGTCAACAGAGTGCCCACTTTTGCCAGGTGTAGACAAAAGAAGGGTTGTAGAAAGAAAAAATCATCATGTGTGTGTATAGACAGCACAGTTGGGATGGATAACGCTGTGCTTCTACATAATTCTATGAGAGGCAAGATCTGCACTAATGGTGGTTGGAAAGGATATTATGCCGGCTTTTAGTGCTATGGTCATCCACTAGGTAAATAATTATTCAATCTTTGATATAATTCAGCTGTATAAAAACCTGTAAATATAATATCATGTATGCATCTTGTACAATACCAAAACTTTATGAAAACAGTTTGCAATGTATTATCTCATCGACTCTGTATGGTTATGGTGTTTTGAAACTGTCTGGTTGACATTTGTATTTCAGTAAAATAAAAATAAATGAAAAAAAAAAAGAGAATGAAGGAGTCAATAAAAATGACATAAAAAGAATTTGGGGAGAAATAATTGCAGAAAACCTCCCAAATATGAGGAAACAATCCAACATTCAGGTCACCGAAGCATACAGAACACCAAATAACCTCAACCCAAGTAGAAACCCACCGAGACATATAATAGTTAAGATCACAGAAATCCCAAACAAAAGCAATATACTGAAAGCAGCTAGAGAGAATAAGGAGCTCACATTCAAAGGAAAACCCATCAGAATTACAGGCGACTTCTCTACAGAAACAGTGAAGGCAAGGAGAGCATGGAGCAGAATTCTTCAAGTCCTACACGAAAACAAATTACAGCTCAGACTACTATACCCTGCAAAACTCTCAAGCTTGATGGAGAAGTGAAATACTTCCACAACAAGGAAGAACTAAAGAATTTCATGATGACAAAGCCATCGTTCACAGGCTGCTGAAAGGAGTTGTAGAGAGAGACCACAACGACCAGAACTCCATGCAAGAGAATGGAAGGAACCCACTAAACAGGATAGTCAATTAAACACAGGTTAAAAACGAGTAAAAAATACCAGCTAAATATCATGACAAACATAAGTCAGCACATTTCAATTATAACCGTAAATGTAAACGGACTCAATTCTCCAATTAAGAGCAATAGACTGGCACAGTGGATTAGGAAAGAAAATCTAACAATATGCTGTATAGTAGAAACACACTTAACACAAATGGACATTCATAGGCTCAAAGTCAAAGGATGGAAAACAATACTACTAGCCCCAGCACCTCAGAAAAAAGCAGGAGTAGCAATTCTGTTCTCAGACAGTCTCAACTTCAAACCAAGAATGATCAAACGACAAGGCCACTATATATTGCTCAGGGGAAAAATTCAAGAGCAAGAAGTAACACTTATAAATATCTATGCAACAAACACAGGAACACCCAACTGTGTAAGACAAATCTTAAGGGACATGAAAAACTTAATGTCTAAGAACACAATCTTAACAGGCGATCTAAACACACCCTTATCTCAAAAAGATAGGTCAACCAGACAAAAAATTAGCAAGGAAGTACCAGAACTGAACCAGAGCTTGGAACAAATGGACCTGGTGGACATATACAGAGTGTTTCACCCAACCACAGCTGAATACACATTTTTTTCAGCTTCACATGGGTCATTTTCCAAAATAGATCACATACTAGTCCAGAGGTCATGCCTAAGTATATGCAAGAAAATAGAAATTATCCCATGCATACTATCTGACCACAGTGCACATGAAATTGGAAATAAATATCAAAAGAAACTAGAAAAACCTGCTAAATTCATGGAAACTAAACAATATCGTACTCAACAATCAATGGGTCAGAGAAGAAATTCAACAAGAAATTCAACAATATCTACAATTCAATGAAAATTAAAGTACAACTTACCGGAATTTATGGGATGCGACGGAAGCAGTTCTTAGAGGGAAAATAATAGCTATGAAATCACACATTAGGAAAACAGAAAGGAAAAAAATTAGCACCTTAATGTTGCACCTCTGACAACTAGAAAAAGAAGAGCAAAGAAAACCCAGAGCACAAAGATGGGAAGAAATCATAAAGATTAGAGCAGAAATTAACTCAATTGAGTTGAAAAAAAAAAAACAGTTCAAAGAATGAACCAGTCAAAAAGTTGGTTCTTTGAAAAACTAAATAAAGTTGATAAGCCTCTTGCCAAACTCATCCAAAAGAGGCAAAAGAATATTCAAGTACAAGCGATAAGGAATGAAAAGGGTGAAATCACCACAGACCCAGTGGAAATTCAGAAGATTATCAATAGTTACTTCGAGAATCTTTACTCTCACAGAATAGAAGACACGGAAGAAATGGACAGATTCCTTGAAAGGTACAAATTACCAAAAAAGAATCAAGAACGTATTACAACTGTCAATAAGCCAATAACAGCCAACAAAAAAAGTAAATTTAATAAAAAGCCTCCAGACAAAGAAAACTCCAGGGCCTGATGGATTCACAGCTGAATTCTACAAGAAATTTATAGAAGATATGATCCCCACACTCCACAAACTCTTCCATGAAGTTGAAAAGGAAAAAGTCCTCCCAAAATCATTTCTGGAGGCAAGTATAACACTCATTCAAAAACCAGGGAAAGACACAACCAAAACGGAGAACTACAGGCCAATCTCCCAGATGGACATAGATGCAAAAATACTCAACAAAATCCTTGCAAATAGAATACAGCAAATAATCAAGAAGATCATACACTATGACCAAGTAGGATTCATTCCAGGGATACAAGGATGGTTCAGTATTCAAAAATGTATAAATGTAGTGCACTATATTAATAGACTGAAATCTAAAAACCACATGATCACCTCCATTGATGCAGAGAAAGCCTTTGACAAAGACCAGCACTCATTCATGTTCAAGGTCCTATAGAAAATTGGAATAGATGGACTCTATCTTAACTTTATAAAAGCCATCTATGACAACCCAAAAGCTCATATAATCCTAAATGGGGAAAAACTGAAATCTCTTACTCTTAAATCAGGTACAAGACAAGGATGTCCTCTATCACCCCTCCTATTCAATATAGTGTTAGAATCCTTAGCAACAGCCATTAGAAAAGAGGGAGAAATAAAGGGAATAAGAATAGGAAAAGAAGAAGTTAAATTATCACTATTTGTAGACGACATGATACTTTACTTGGAAGACCCCAAAAATTCCACCAAGAAACTACTAGAACGGATAGGGAAATTCAGTAGCATAGCAGGATACAAAATCAATACGCAGAAGTCAATAGCATTCCTCTATACAGATAACAAACACACTGAAAGGGAAACTATAGAAACAATACCTTTCACAATAGCACCGCGGAAAGTGAAATATTTTGGGATTCACTTAACCAAGGAAGTCAAAGATCTTTTCACGGAAAATTACAACACCCTAAGAAAAGAGTTTATGGAGGATTTCAGAAAATGGAAAGATATTCCATGCTCCTGGATAGGAAGATCCAACATTGTGAAGATGGCCATACTCCCGAAATTTCTGTACAGATTTAATGCAATCCCTATCAAAGTGCCACCAACATACCTCCCAGATATAGAGAAATCAGTCCTAAAATTTATTTGGAACCACAAACGACCTAGAATAGCAAAGGCAATCTTGGCCAATAAAGACAAGGCAGGAGGCATCACAATTCCGGATTTAAAATTATACTACAAAGACACTGTGATAAAATCAACATGGTATTGGCAACAAAATAGACCTGAGGATCAGTGGAATAGATTAGAAGATGCAGAGGCATCTACGAAAACACTCAGCCATCTTATCTTCGACAAAGGGGCTACACAAGGTCATTGGAAGAAAGATAGCCTCTTTAACAAATGGTGCTGGGAAACATGGCTTTCTACATGTGGAAAACTGAAACTTGACCCAGCTCTATCACCATGCACTAAGTTAAAGTCAAAATGGATTAAAAATCTAAACATTAGAAGAAAAACACTCAATCTCTTGGAAGAGAAAGTAGGAGGAACTCATGAAGACATAGCGGTAGGTAAAGAGTTCATGAACAAACATATATTCACACGGGAAGCTCTCGAAAGAATCAACAAATGGGATCAACTCTTCTTAAGGTGCTTTGGCATGTCAAAAGAAATTGTCAACAGAGTGAAAAGACAACCCACACATTTTGAAAAATTCTAACTAATAAGCAGTCAGACAAAGGACTATGTCTAGAATTTGTAAAGAACTAAGACATTACATTCCCTCAAATTTAAAGACCCAATTCAGAAATGGGCATCTGAGATGAATACACACTTCTCAGAGGACGAAATTAAAGAAGCGAACAAATATATGAAAAAATGCTCCACATCGCTAGCCATTTGTGAAATACAAATAAAAACAACACTGAGATATCATCTTACTCCAGAAAGAATGGCTATCATAAGGAAATCAACCAACAACAAATGTTGGAGAGGTTGTGGGGAAAACGGAACACTTCTCCACTGCTGGTGGGAATGTAGACCGGTGCAACCAGTGTGGAGGTCAGTGTGGAGATTCCTCAAAAGAGTAGTACTAGAAATTCCATTCAAGCCGGCTATCCCCCTACTGGGAATTTTCCCAAAGTATCTGGATACATTGTATGATAGCGATATATGTGTACCTACGTTTATAGCAGCACAATGTGTGATAGCAAAATCTTGGAAACGACCAAGATGTCCATCACGTGAGGAATGGTTGAAAAAGATGTGGTATTTCTATATAATGGAGTATTACTCAGCTATTAAGAATAAGTTTGAAGCATTTATACTGAAGTGGATGCCACTTGAACATATACTCATAAGTGAAATAAACCAGACACACATGTGTAAATATCGTATAGTCTTTCTAGTATAACAAGCGAAAAGCAGAAATACAAAGTAAAATACAATGTACAACAAGTAAAATCAATTGAGTCAGATAAGGCAAAGTGATTGGGTTATGTTGCAGGATACTAAGCAGCTTTTCTTCTGGATGGTTAACAACCTTAGATCTCAAGTCAGAGTTGGAGAAATAGAAGAGCCACAAGGCCAGCCAATGTTTTGGCCCTAACCTTTCTAGGTCAGCAAAGACTCAGGACATAGGAGAACCTGTACTGCAACATCATGAAACTCAGTTGAGCTCCAAGTTTTCAGAACAAGGATATTATGGTGCCACAGAGGAAAGAGATTGAAGTTCTGAAGTGTGCCTCGGGAAAGTCACATGAAGAGAAAACTTTCTCTCAAGCTCTCACAGAGATCAAACTGGTCAGCATTGACCAGTGATTCATCCACATGGATGACACAGACACAGAACTACAGAATAATGTACAGGACTGCAAGATAAACCCTGAGAGCCCTTCACTGACCACATAGGAAATATAAAGTTCATGTGTTGATACATAAGTCTTGATGTATCTACGTGTTAACCATCCAGCAGAAAAGTATAAAAATGAAGTATACATCATGGTGCCATAATATTAAACTGAGCTGTAAATGGCTATGGCTGATCATTTCTTTGAATAACTCACTATGGTTGTAGAATGCTGGACTGTGTTGAATTGTGGTGTCGAGTTCAACCACCTAAGTTAGTTGAATGCCAATGGAGTGCCCACCTTTGACAGGTGTAGACAAAGGAAGGGGTGTAGAAAAAGAAATCATGATGTGTGTGTATAGACAGTACAGTTGGGATAGATAACGCTGTCCTTCTACATAATTCTATGAGAGACAAGATCTGCACTAATGGTAGTTGGACAGGATATTATGTCGGCTTTTAGTACTATGGTCATCCACTAGGTAAATAATTATTGAATATTTGATATAATTCAGGTGTAAAAAATAAGATAAGTAAGCAGCTACGCTCTTAATTCACTAAGAGACATCTACTAAAATAATATCTGTAAATATAATATCATGTATGCACCTTGTACGATACCAAAACGTTATGAAAACAGTTTGCAATGTATTAATTTATCGAATCTGTATGGTTGAGGTGTCTTGAAACTGTCTGATTGACATTTGTATTTCAATAAAATAAAAAAATAAAAATTAAAAAAAATAAATAAAAAATAAAATAAAAAAAATAAATGCACAAATCTGTAAATTTTATACACCACATCAGCACAACAGAGGCAAGAACAAAAACCACATGATACTATCAATAGATGAAGAGAAAGCTTTAACAAAGCACAACATTCACTAATGATACCAACCCTACAGAAAATTAGAATAGATGGTCTATTCCTCAATCTGATAAAAGCCAGGTATGACAAACCAAAAACCAACATTATCCTAAATTGAGAAAACCCAAAACCTTTAACTCTAAAATCAGGTACTGTAGAATTATGTTCACAATAACTACTCCTACTCAATGTATGTCTGGAAACATTAGTCAGAGTCATTAGATGAGAGAAAAAATAAATGGAATATAAACTGAAAAGGAAAAAGTTAAAGTATCTTTTTTCCACAGATGACATTGAAGAGACCAAAAAGCACACAAAGAAACTCTTAGAACTAATAAGCAATTTAGTAACATACTATGATATGAACTCAACCCTCAAAACTCAATAGCATTTCTCTACACAAACAACAATCTCACTAAGAAATAATTTAAAATAAAAACATCATGCTTCGCAATTGCATTCAAGAAAACAAAATACTAAGGAATAAAACTACCAAAAAAGTAAATGATCTATACAAAGAAAATTACAATAATCTGAAAACAGAATATAAAAGATTTCAGAAAATGGAAAGATATTCCTTGGTTTTACATAGGAAGAACCACTGTGAAAATGGTCACATTCTCAAAATTATTATACAGATGTCATACAATCCATATCACATTTCCATCAGCTAGGGAAAGATCTAGGCAAAACATTCTTATAATACATTTTAAAACAGAAAAAGCAATCCTGGCCAACAAAGGCAAGACAGGAGACATTACACTTCCAGACGATATTGTATTACAAATATACTATGATAAAATTAGCATGGTACTAGCTGAAACAAGACCTGAGGATGAATGAAATAGATAAGAATATGCATACATACCAACAAACACACTCAGACAGCTTACCTAGGATAAAGGGGGCAGCCATATTCACTGGAAGAAAGCCTCTTTAACAAATGGTGTTAGACAAAATAAATGGCTTTCCATATGCCCAAAATTAAACTTGATCCTGGGCTATAACCATGCACTAAACCAAAGTCAAAGTGCATTAAAGATATAAACATTAAAACAAAAGCACTAAATCTCCTGGAAGAGAAAGTGGTGGAAATCTTGAAGACATAGGAGTAAGCACATAGCTCATGAACAAAATCCAAAGTGCACTTGAAATACTTGAAGCAATCACAACGGTATCTCATGGCTTTGAAAAGTTTCTGCAAGTCAAATAAATCAACAGAAGGAAAAGACAATCCAAAAATTGAGAAAAAGCTTAAACAACAGTCACTCAGATGAAGGACTTCTATCTAAATTATATAGAGCATCAGGATCCTAAAATTTAAAGACTCAATCCAAAAATAGGCATCTGAGATGAATATACTCTTGTCAAAAGAAGTAATATGAATGGAAAATAAATACACGAGAAAAAGTTGCACAGACCTGGTTACTCTAGGTAATTTGTTGCAAATTAAAACAAAATTGCAATGCCATCTCTTTTGAGAAAGAATGGCTATCACAAATAAATCAATTCATAACAAATTCTGGAGAAGCTGTGGTGAATAAAGAACGCTTCTCCACTGCTATTGGAAATGTAGATTGTACAACCGCTATGAAAATCAGTGTAGAGACTTCTAAAAAAAACTAGGACTGGAAATACAATTCATTCCAGCTATTCCCCTTCTGGATATTTTCCAAGAAGTGGAAACATCATACCACAATGATATATGTGCACCCATGTGTATGGCAGCACAATTTATCATAGATAATTCTTGGAAACCATCCACATTCCCATCACCTGAGGAATGCATAAGAAAGATATGATTTTTTACAGTGGATATTGATCAGATATAACGAAAAATAAACTTGAGGCTTGTATAGATAAAGGGAGGCAAATAGAGGCTATACTCATAAGTGAAATAACAGATTCACATGTGTAAACATCGTATTCTCTCCCTATTGTAAGAATCTGAAAGAATAAATAAAATCTGAAAAGTACCATAGATACACTAAAACAGAAAGATACTGAACAGAGGGCATAAAGAATTGAGATGAAGGTCAGGAAAATAAATTGAGAGAAAAATGAAGGGAAATGCCATGTAAGTATATGAATAGAATGGTTAATATGATTGTACTACTAATTTCTATCAGTAGAAGTTAGTGCTTAAAATTTTTACCTTGACCAATTTTATTTGCTCATGTCAATAATTGGAGCAACTATATTGAACACAGCAATGGAAAATACAGCAAGCGGAGTTGAACAACTTTCATCTTGTTTTTCAAATATGTTTTGTTTCTATTGTCTTACCTACTATTTTTTTCTCTCTTTAAAATAAATTTAAATATTAGGAAGTACAAGGAAGTAAATTTAGTTTATTCAAAGGAAGAGTTAATATTTGATTGTTTCATCGATCTTGTGGGCCTATATCTGTTAATCTGAACAACAAATTTGATGATAACAATATGTATTATAAAATTATTAATTTTCTATTCTTTTTAAAAAAACTTCTATACAATTTTTAATGTTTTATATTGCTTTGTGTTATAATTCTTTTTTTTCTTTCTAAAATAAAAAAATGTAATTACCAACAAATGGAAAGAAATTCCATGAATTGGGAAAATAATATTAACCAATCTTTCCTCAGATAAACAACTTCTATCTAGAAAGTATAGAGAATGAAATAAATTCAGTCTCCAATATTCAAAGACTCAAATGAAGAGCAGGTATTTGAGATGAATACATACTTCTCCAATGAAGAAATACAAATAGAATTAAATATATTCAATTGTTCAAAATTATTGGGCATTTAGAAATACACATTAATACAATATGGAGAGGCAATGGTGATAGATTAGCTGCATAAGCACCTGCCTAGAACTCACAAGATCCTAAGTTCAATCCCTGGTAATAAAAATAACAAGAATAACAAGTACAAAATCCACAGCAAGATTTCATCTCACTCCACAAAAATAGAAACAACCAGGGGCCAGGAAGATAGCTCAACAGAATAAGTGCTTATCTGACAAGAGCAAGGGCCTGAGTTCAATCCCTGGTTGCACACAAATAAATATATCAAAAATGGTGAGGCTGTGGTGGTAATGGATCCCGTCTGCTTTTGGGGGGAGGTGGTGTAGATTGGTAGAACCACTGTAGAAATCAGTGTAGAGATTCCTCAAATAAACTAAGATTGCACATCTCATTTTTTATCTAGCTATTACCCCTGTTAGTGTTTTCTCAGAAGAAATGAAAGCATCATACCACAGTGTTATATGTTATCCCACTTTTATAGCAGCACAATTTTTAATAGCTGAATCTTGGAAAGAACCCAAATGCCGATCAACTGAGAGACAGGTAAAAAATATGATATTCTAAAACGATGGAGTAATACTCAGGCAAAAAGAAAATTCAAGTCTTTTATAGGTAAATGGATGCCCACACCAAAAATTGAAATCACCTGTACTCAATGTGTAACCATTTTTCCTTAGTGTAAGAAACCAACAAGTAAATGAGATCTAAACTGTGAAATATATATATATAGTGAAAGGAAATGAAACTGCTCAAAAGAAAAGAACAATTGGGATGGAGGCAAAGAGAAAAGAATGAATAGAAAAAATGTATATATACAAAAGAAAGCTATTATTATTGTACTATTACTTCTTTAAAAGTTTCAGTTACTGCTTACATTGATTGATTTTGTATCTCTGCTTTATAATATAAGCAACTACTTTTCAGAAAACAATATGCAAATAATAACCATTGAGAATTTCTCATGATCTTGTTTTGAAGATCTTTATTGTTTTCATTTTTTTCTGTCTCAATAACAAAGAAATAGTGATTTTTAAGAGGTCATGAAGCCATGAAGGATTCTCACTTCTGAATGGGTTTAAGGCAATTAAAAAAAGAAATTTCATGTAGCACTAAGTTTTTCTATAATTTTTTCCCTGTGATATATAAGGGTGATCATAATGGCAACTGAAATTTCACATCTATGTGGGCTTGCTTGCCTAACGTGTCTATTTCTGAGAGATTTACAATCATTGTAACAGCTTCATCTAAGTCCTCATAAGAAAGAATGTTAAGCCCACTGTTTGCTATCAGTGCATTGGCACTATCAACTTATGTACCTTGTAACAGTACCACAACAGGTATTTTAATTTCGAAGTTTTTTACTGTCATGACTATACTGTGTGCAATGGCATCACATCGCTTGATTCCTCCAAAAATGATGACCAGAATATCTAGAACCTTATGGCTGAAGGTGTTAAATGTACTATAATCTTTAAAAATACTCTATTTGGTATTGTTCTTTTTTGTTTTTAGTGTATTGAGATGTTAATTATCACACATGTACACAGATCTTTACAAACATTTGGTCTTCATTTCACTCTGTTGCTCAGAACAATCTCTGCAAAGAGTGTGCATTGCAGGTGTTAGGGTTCTTTCTGCTTCTCCTGCAGAATGGCAGTTGCAATATACCTGGTTTTTATTGTAGGACACAAAGTTCTTCATTAAGAAGATTCCCACAAATAAAATAAATATGAAGATAAAGTTTTATTATTTAGTATTAACATATATTGTATTTAATAACTAGTCTAATTGGTAGAGTCGTGCATTAAAACTATGTTTTACATAAGAACTGTTTATCTCCAGTAAGAAATGTGTACTTAATGTATCAACCACTATTTATAAACAGAGTTCTTCAAACGCTCTTCAGAATATTCTTTTTCAGTGAACTAACTTGTTAACTGTTTGAATGAACGTTTTAATTATTATGCAACACTTATAACTACAAGTCTTCATGATTTTGTGGTAATAAGAAATACTTGTAAGTTTATATGAAGTCAATAACTTGGCAGATAAAATTGAAAATGTCAATGGTAGTTAATAAAATTAAACTACTGTGAGAAAAAGAAGTATGGGGTTGCAGTATTCTTATTCTTCAGATGATTCAGTTGTAATCATGCATCTTAACTTATAATTTTCCAAACACTTTAACTGATGAAATAAATTTTTATTCTTTAGCAACCCACTCTGTACTATGCTGTTATGGTATCATAAAACAAACTAATAGAAAAATAGCTGTCAAACCTGCATTATGTACTAAAGGATTAGCTTGCCTCCTGTGGACTCCTCCCCTTTTATTTTTCACAAATACGCTTGTATTAACTCTCTTCCATGTGAAATTCAGTAGTGATTTTTGATTTGCAGAGGCCAAACTGATACATACATGAATGCAGAAGTATATAATCTAAATTGTCACTCAAAGCCTTCCTGTGGCCCAAAAGAATAACCAGTAAAATGAACATGACATAAAAGGAATGATCAAAAACCACAATTAAATATTTAAAATTTTTGAATTTCTTGCAGTAGGGCACATTTTCATTAACTTTTTTTCCAAACACACTTTTTAACATCTAACACATTCATGCCATGAGTTTTTCCACTTTCTGGAAGTCCTTATAGAACAGCAAGCAGAAACACCAAAACAACACCCAGGATTTGGGGGAAGATTAAATAAACATTGAGTGGACACTGACTAGGAATCAATAGTTCCTCAAATATCAGGATCTGAACGTTGATGGTCTAGGCTATATAAAGGATGAGCAAGCATGAAGTACTGAGGCTTGTCATTTGGGAGATTGGTTTTTATATCATGCATCATTGTGACCAGCTCTTTCTAACCAACAAGAGTAACAGGAACTTTAACCAGAACTACTAACACATTAAAGTATACTAGATGAGGGGGGTACTGTGCTGCTACCTCATGCTGCTTAATAGAAAGGCAGTCTTATAAAAATTAAGGCATGTCCTTATCCATCTTATTCACTGGATCTGACCCCATGTGTCTTCTGACATATTTCAAAGTCAAAATGATAATAAAAATTAAAATATTTTGAATTTTTAAGATAGCAAGACAACCATGATAGTTCAATTAAAGACACTAATGAAATAATTCTCCAAGAACTGCTTTAGAAAGTGGCAAGAATCATGGGATAGGTGGGTTCAAAGTGAGAGAGAAGATAAGTGGTAACTTGCCTTTAACTGCAAATATTTTTAGAAAGTATTTAAATACACATTAATCATTGAGAAGCAGGAAGAACATCAAATGATCTGGTTTGATCATGTGAATACTTTAAACAATTTGAACTGCTATGATAAGACATCATAAACTGGTAGTTTATAAAATTCAGAAATTTAAAGTAGCAATGGCAAGAGAATGACCACCCTTTGAAAGCACCAGAGAATAGCTTGGGACCTGTTCGAATAAAGGCTCACTTTAATGTTCTTGGAAAGTCCTAGGTGCCAAATAACCAACAGAACAGACTGGAGAAGGTGGACAAACAAGACAAGCTTAGAGAGAGTTACCAGCTCTAGAGAGAAACAATAGACCAAGTTAGCCATGAAGCCCAGTTATTTTAAACGACAAACAGTGGGAATATGTTTTTTTCCAAAAGCAAGTCCTGCACAGTGTCCTAGATTTGAAGAATAACTCCAGTGCAGCACCATCTGTATTGAAGAGGGATTAATCAGGAACCATTTGGGGAAGTGGATAATGAAGTCTGAGCCACAGAACAACTGCCAAATAACATCACAGAGTTTCAGTGTTAACCTACTACCATCATCTGGAAAAGCAGACAACTTGCAAATGTGGGGATGGAAGTTAACATACAAATCAACATAACATACATATTAAACCCCAAATAATCATGATCCTGTCCACAACGTACTATAACAACCCCAGAAGTCTAAAACAGGAATAAAATCTTAATAGCTATTACAGAAAATAAATCAATTATAAAGGTAAACACAGTAGCATTATAGCACACCTCTCAATACAAACCTTAAAGGCAAAGAAATCTTACAAGTTTATTCAGTCCTAAAAGAAAACAATTTTCAACCCAGACTCTTATACATGGCAACATTATCTTTCAAAATTAACAAATAAATGAAGACTGTTAACATCGAAGAAGACCATAAAAATTTCACGTCCTCCCAAAAGTTCTAAAGAATATCCTAGAAAAAACGAATAAAGAAAAAATGTAAAACACCTAATATAATTAATGCACAAGGCAAAGGGAGTAATTCAGCAAAAGGTACCAAAAGGAATCAACAACAGAAAAATAGTGAAATGATAGGAACTATCAATATCTTTCAGGAATGACTCTTAATGTGATTGGTCTCAATGTCCCAGTCCAAAAACATACACATTGGCAGAATAAATCAAAACATAAAACTCAGTGGTATACTGTTGTACAAGAAAGATACTAAGTCCAAAATAAAATTCACAGACTAAAAGTAAAAGTATGGAAAACCAAATCACACTGTGAACTAGAATACAGTGAAGAATATCTAAACAAATTTCAAAGTGGAGTTCAGCCAAAACTGATCAGAAGAGGCAAAACAACACCATCACATATTGATTAATGGAATAATTCTTTAGGAAGATACAATAACTATTAAAATATAGGATCCTAATACTTTTACACCCAAGTTAACCAACACAATTACAGTGAAGAATCTCAATATTCCAGTCATAAATAGGCATACCGACTAGAAAAAAATAACCTAAAATATCAGTTTAACCAAAATTTCATTATACATGTAATAGATAATTACAATGTTCTACCCAAAAAGAGAATACACACTGCATTCAGCAGCACAACACGGTAGTAGCCCATAAAACTTGTTTTTCAAAGTAATAAACAAAATACACAGTCAATATTTCTAACAAAGGAAAGATGAAAACAGAAGCAATTACCAAAAAATGATGAAATCACAATAAATATTGATAAAATCCAGATTAAAATCAGTAACAACTTTTAAATTCCATACTCTAATAACATGTATAATCCAGAATTAATTAATATATTCCTAGATAAATATGAATTACAAAAACTGAACCAAGAAGACCCTAAACATCTTGAATAAGCTAATAACAGACAATGAAACTGAAGCACTAATAAAAACCAGCTACCAATTAAGAAAAGTCCAGGACCTGATTGATTCACCATTAATTTTATAAGGACATCAGGGGAGATCTAATGTAAGTACACCTTATAAAGTCTTTAAATACACTGAAAGGTAAGAAATATTCCCAGCAACCTTCAAGGTCTTTCAAGGAAACAATTATCTTGATTCCAAAGGTGGACAAGAATCCCTCAAAAAAGGAAACTACAATCAAATCTATTCAGTGAATATTAATGTAAAATTGCTCAGCAGGAAATGGACAAAAATGTAGCAAGTACTAATTATCCAAATCATAATGAATAAGTAAACATCAATACAAGAACACAGGGATGTTTCAATGCACATAAATAAATAAACTTAATACATCCATTAAGCAAAAGCAAGGAAAAAACCTACATCTCAATGGGTACAGAAAAGCATCTTTGACTAAATTCAACATCTATTCATGATAAAAATGTTGAATAAAATATGTATAGAATGATATTATCTCAATCTGATAAAAGTCATTTATAAGAAACCCTCTGGCAACATAATGCTAAATGGGGAAAAGCTGAAATCTTTTCCTTCAAAATCAGAAATAAGACAAAGCTATCCATTGTCACTATGCATATGCAATATATACTTAAATTATTAGTCAGAGGAATTTGGAAACAAAGGAAACAGAAAGTGAATACATAGGAAAGAATGAAGTAAAATTATCATTACTTGCAGAAAATATCATCAATTATGTGGAAGACTTAAAATTCCACCAAAAGACTCTTTGAATTAATAATCAATTTTATTACTATAGCAGAAAACAAAATCAACACTCAAGAATCAAGTTAAAGTTATATTACAAAGCTGTAGTTATTAAGTATTAAAACATGGTACTGGCACAAAAAGCAGATCTTAAGGCCAGTGGGAGAGATTAGAGAAAGGAATAAGAATCTCAGGCACAACCAGTGGTCTGATCTTCAACAGTGGGATGAAAGCTTTTGCTTGATAGAGCTGGGTCAAGTTTTAGTTTTTGGCATGTAGAAAGCCATGTTTTCCAGCACCATTTGTTAAAGAGGCTATCTTTCTCCCAGTCAGCTTGTGTAGCCCCTTTGTCAAAGATAAGATGGCTGAGTGTTTTCGTAGATGCCACTGCATATCCTAATCTATTCCACTGATCCTCAGGTCTATTTTGTTGCCAATACCATGTTGATTTTATCACAGTGGCTTTGTAGTATAATTTCAAATCAGGAATTGTGATGCCTCCTGCCTTGTCTTGATTGGCCAAGATTGCCTTTGCTATTCTAGGTCGTTTGTGGTTCCAAATAAATTTTAGGATTGATTTCTCTATATCTGGGAG
>PVKA01044852.1:0-15906 GCA_004027165.1 Ctenomys sociabilis
TGCTGTTCTGCCTGTAAGACAGGTACACACACAAGATCAAGGAGGGCAGCAGGAGCCTTCTCACAGGCAGGGTCACACAGGCAGGGCATGCAAACTGTCTACCATCTAGAATGACAGTGATTCTATGAAAATGAAACCCACAGAAACTGCATTGAATTTCTTGTGAATGTGGGCTGTGGTTCAGTTCCTTAGGCACTGCTAAAGCCAAAGGACTTAAAAGAAAGGCTGGAGAGATAGTTCAGAGGCATAAGCCCCTGCCTGGTAAGCACAAGATCCCCAGTTCAGCCCCAGGTCCCACATGCTGTGCCAGCGTGCAACTGGGCATGGTGAGGCATGCCTGTAATTGTAGCACTGGGGAGGCTGAGCCAGGAGGATCACTATGACTGCAAACTGCATAGTGAGACCCTGTATCAAAAAAAAAAAGCTACTGCTATGGCCAAAGGACTTAAAGCAGTAATGAGTCCTCATACCCATTTCCACTGCTTAGAACCAGAGCGCATGTGGCATCACTGAAGATTCCCAATCTCCCTGGCCCTGGCAGTCCATGCAGATTCAGTCCTCTGCCTCTGGAGCCTACTGCTCCTTCAGTTAGCACCTATACTCTTTTCATTTTGGGTTAAGAAGGGTGAACTGAGGCCAAATCTCCAACATCACTAAATAAAGTTTAAAGGCATATGACTCCTTCCCATCTGATTGCACTCCCTGTCCCAGCCTGTTATGAACAGGGTCTTTCCCAAAGTACTCTAAGAGCCTATTGGCATCTCCTTGAAATCACAAGTAAGAAGTGCCTTCAGGTTTCCATGGGAAACTGGGCTCTCAGCCATCCACTCTGAGAAACTCATCTGTCTTGAAAGTTGTTTTTTTTTTTTTTTTCTTACTTTGCATCTACTGCATTTCCTGGACAAGCAATGCCCAAAATATGGACACATACACACACACCATTTCCTGGGTGGCTTCCTCCATTCAAGTCTTGACTCCATGCTCTTGTTCAGAAGATTCTCTACACACCCATTTCCCACTTTATCAATACCTCCCTAATCTCTGCCTTTCCACTGCTGCTGGAGAGGAAATTGACCAGCTGCACAACACCAAACCCACCTTTTTCTTCCCCAAATTCAGGTAAAGCTGTATTATATTTCTGCTCAATGTGGGGTATAATATTTTCATTCCATTTCATAACCACAGTTCTCCCATAACTGAAGCTGAATTTTTCTCACATTTTATAGGTTTTCAAGTGTGCAGCAAAATGAAAAGAAATGACAGTCAACACTTATATACTCCCACCCGAGGCTACCCACCTTCTACTGAATATGTCAGTGTATTATGCTGGCTGCTACATGAGCCCAGTGTTAGGTAACATTGTCCTCTTCTGATATAAAATGTACACACAGTGAAATGTAGGACCTTCTACTATTAACTGCCTGTGCCCCCTGTGGATGTCTTGGTTGGTCAAGTTTTTTCTTTTTAGCAGAATGTGCTCATGGGCACATTCAGTTTCTGAAATATCAGACAGCACTGTTCTATGATTTTACCATCAAGTGACAGGTTGGGGCATGAACCTCACAGGTCATACTCTTTTCCTGTAGGACCTGGGCAGCAGTGCTCTCATCATGCAGCTGTAGAGAAGTTTCCTGGCTCTGTTCCCTTGTGGGTGATGTGGTTTTGATGGTGGTTTCTTTTCTCCCTGATGGATCAGCACAGGATCCTGTGGTCTAGTCCAAGGCCATCCAGTGTTCACATAGCTGTGAATCTGATGAAAATGCACTCTGGAGCGTCTCTTATATCCCAGGGCACACAGGGAGGTTGTCAGCTTCATGTCCTAGGCCCCTGGAAGGAACTGGACTTCCCAGTGCTGTGTGATAACCAGGGAGGCTGCCTGGCACCTGTACATGGCCCTGAATCAGAGGCCTGAGCCCTACCCCAGCACCAAGCATGTCCTCACTGCCCACCCAGGCCCATGCACCGGGAAGCCCTCCAAGTGGACAGCTGAGTGGGGATGGAGGGCGCCTCTCCACTTCACTGTAAATACAGTTCTTCTGTTGGTGTCCGGTTATTCCATAGCGGGAAGAAGAGTAGACATCCTTCAGATCAGTGTTCAGGGCTTTCAGCTGGAATACAAGGCCCAGGGCAGTGTGCAGAGTGGTGGAGCAGGGGTCAAGTCCCAGTGCTGGCCCGGTGCATATTAGTGTGAGCTCATTTACATCTATACGCCCCACAGTGCTCAGACTTGAACAGCAGAGATAATCGAAGCCTGTCACAGGGATTAGTGTGAGGATAAAAGAAAGAAGGTGCGGAACATCATAAATGATTTTTTTTTATGGAACCAGGGATTAAACTCAAGCCCTTGTGCTTGCCAGGGAAGCACTTATTCCACTGAGCCATCTCCCTAGCCCCCTGGCTCCCATTTTTAATCAGCCATGAGGTTGTGGTCTTTGATTCCTTAAGTCTTCCAGCTGAAGGTAGTACCTTCTGAAGGTACTACCACACTAGGCCTATCAGGTGAGGAGATTCCAGCAGCTCTGACCGCTTTCCATCGCACTGGGATGGTTACATGGCTCCTGCCCCAGCTTTGGGGTAAGGGGAGATCCAGGTCACAAGGGTAGCAGGGTGGTTAGGAGCCAGGTGGAACAGCCACCATAGAGCCAAATGTACTGTGGCATTCCCATAAGCTACACTTGCTGCCATGGAGGAGGCAGTGTCATCCCTAAGACTTACTTATTAAGCAATTCTGAAAGAAGCATACAGTAGGTGAGAGAATGCTGCTTCATCACTGGGGTTAAAGCAGTTGCCATGTCGACCATGTAACCAGCAAGGGCTGCCAAGTAGCAGCCTCTGGGACCTACAAATGCATCCTTGTTAGTACTAAATTGCGGAAATGGGCATTTCTAAAGTGCCAAAAAGAAATCAGAGGGTTTAAACATTTTCTGAAATGCCTGCTTGGCTTCCTCAGTGCTGAGAGGGGGCAGCCTGCACCCAGCCTGCTTCCCTCAGTGCCACCCAGGATCCATCTGAGGAATTGACCAAGCTGTGCAGATTCCCGGGCACTGTACTGTGTTGAGTCACAGCATCTTGTGGTAACCCCAGGCCCCTGAATTTTCTACCTGGACTTCCCATCGTGTCTGCTGCGCACAAGCTAGGGTAGTGTTCAAGGGGATGGGAATGGTCAGATTTACAACACACAGGCAGGGAGAATTTCAGAGAATATATAGTATGTTCTAAGTCAGAAGGCAGGAAGAGAGACAGAGAGGGAGGGTGGAATGGAGGAAGGGAGACAGAAATAGATAGTCAAACACAGACAGACCCAATTCAGCTTTGCTTGGAGCCCAAGCAAACATCATCAAAAGACTGTGTTTTCATACAGATGACTAAAATAACACTAATGTCTTTCTGGAAACAAGATTCTTGGGAAACTAGGGAACCGTGACCGTCTGAGGAATCTAGAAGCATCTATGACCTGATGTCCCTTGCATCTGAAATACCAGGGAGAAGAGGGGCCTGGCTGCCACCCAGCAATGCAGTGGGAAGGAAATCAGAGAGACGGTCCACTGCCCAGGACCACAGCCCTCACAGTGCCATCATGAAGGGTACCTGCTCCTGGAGGCAGCACAGGGCTCCTGGTCACCAGTGCTCACCTGAGCTTGCTCCCAGCCCTCTGAAAGTGCTGAGCACCTGGATCTCACAGGTGAGCACAGGAGCAGGTCCCTACAAGCTGCCACATGACCCAGTGGGGCTCACTTCTAAGAAACATGGAACAACCCTTCTTGAACCATGACAGAGCTCTATTCAGCACAGAAGCAGATCGTAACTCAAAGGGGCAAATCAGCCCTCTAGACTGTTCAGGAGACAGGGAGAATCCTGAACGCTAACAGCTGCACTCAGGACTCCCACAGGATGGTACAGTCTTCACCTCACCAACATGTCCATGGGGAAGGGAAAAGGAGGTCAGCAAGACTCAGCCCTGACCAGGAAGGGGCAAAATCAAGTGCAGTGCCAAGGACAGTGGACCAACACTCCAGTTTGTACAGACAGCCAACTTCAAGGGCACAGCAGTGCCCACACACACACACCCGTGCACTAAGTGTAGTTATTCAGGCCCCGTTCTCCCAGCCATCCCTGTTGCATTTGCTACAATTTAATGAAAACCAAGAAAGTTTTTTGTTGTTGTTCTTTCCAAAGCAGGCAACACAGAATGGCTTGCCTAAATCAAAAATCTGAACCGAAATACATCTTACCTGATTTTATCCCTTTAATGGGGTAAGTGGCGTGAGCGAGGAAGTTGGGATCGCTGAATATGTCTTCCTCGTAAACCACAAAGCGTAAAAATGCGAGGCTTGGGTCATAGATTTCAAATGTCACCTTCTCCTGTGTTGGAGCCCAGACAGGGTTGAGACCATTGTCATCTGGAAAGAGAGCCAGGCTCAGGAGAGTCTGCATTTGTCCCACCCCACCCTGCACCTTGTCTCAGCCTCCTTCAGCTCTGAGGCCCTCAGCAACCACTTCAATAAATTAGCATCTGAGTGTCTGAGCCCCGATCCCAGAACATCCTGGGGCCCAGATCGGGGCCCAGAACAACATGAGCCAACCTGCAAGAGCTGCCATTGCAGGCCTGGTGTACAGGGCCTGGGGAAGGGGCCCCCTCAGCATGTGTGCACCCCATCTCCCTTGCTGGAGTGAGAGGGGAAAGAAGAACCCAAGTTGCTTGGTGTAGAAGAGATGAATGAAAAGTGCACAGTAGCCCCGCACCTCAGCCTAAAGAACACATTCTGGAGTTGTCAGGAGACTCTGCCTCAGGGAGGAAGACACAGCAACCCTGCCACCTCCACAAATACCTACAGGTCGACATCCAAGCTATTCCCGAGGCTGCCTCTGACAGGGAACAGCCACTCTGTGCCCCAATGGCCCCAACTCATGGGCCCTTCCTGCCCATCTGGAGGAGCACAATCCCTCTTGTCTTTCCTGCGCTGGGCACCAAGGCCAACCCACTTGACTGGATCTTCTGAGTCAGGTGGACCATGAAACCCCCATTCTGTGCTTCTCAGCCTTCACTGAGCTGAGAAGCATCACATCGGGGCTGGGGCTTGGTGACAGGCACATTAGTGTCATTTGCAGGGAGCAACACTCTTGCCTCAGGCTCCTCCCTTGCACGGTAGCACAGGGCACAAGTCCAGTGATCTTCTGAAGCGATCTTTTGTCTCCCCTGTCCACACTGAAGTGCAGGGACAGGCAGGCAAATGAAAAGGGCCAAGTGACAAAAGCACATTACAGAACCTCCAGATGGTAACCCACCTATGCTGCAAGAGGTGAACCACTTACTCACGACTGTTGTCTTGAACTTGTTGTTGTCATACTCTGCCCCACAGATTTCTACCTCTACAAAGGGACAAGCAATGCTTCGTCCAGGCTTGGGTAGGTGGCGAGCGCCAAGGACCTAGGACAGGGAAGGTAAAGTATGGAGGTGCCCTTGTTCCACACAGCCAGGTGGTGGGGTGGGGGCAGCCTCGTGTCCTGGACAGGTAGATTGCCTAGCTGTAGGTTCTGAAGGCTTGCAGTTGCCCTCTGACAAATGAGTGTGGGCTTGGTGGGGTCTCCAGGTCTGAGCCCTGCGCTGTCTGACTCAACAGTGTGGTCTCACCTGCACACCTGAGCCTGTACACCCAAGCGTAGGTAGCACCCACAGGGGCATCACACCAAACTCCTGGGTCTCCCAGAACTGGGAAGAGGACAGAATGTGACCATTCTTTCTGTGACTATCTTTATTCAACAAAGACTTTTCTTACACATGCTTCTCTTTTCCTTCCCTAACCTCCTGAGAAATGCAATTCATTTCTCTATTTTTACAAAGAAGCAACCTGTAGGGCCAGGAAGATGGCTCAGTAAAATAAGCACTTCTCTGGCAAGCACAAGGACCTGAGTTCAATCCCTGGTTCCACCAAAAAAAGAAGAAGCAACCCATTCTCTGAATGTTGGATTATTTTAAATAAGCTGTGACCTGCAGAACTGGCTCAAGTGCAGGCAGACTCCTCCACTGAAACCCAGGGTCATTTGGGTTTTGTTTCTCAATCTTCTTGGCCCTACACCGATGGTTGAGGGACCCCAAAGACACAGATGGGCACCACCCCCTGAGGGTGACAGGGAAGTGACTAGAATGGTCAGAAAAGTCCCCTCTCTTTCCCTCCCCATAGAATGACAGACACAGTGGACTAAGGTCTGAAGGCGCCATCAGGGTGTTGACGCCAAGGCAATGTCGCTGCCAGGGCAGCCTGTGGGGCCCAGCCCCAGGGAGCAAATGACCTCTACCTTGATGGTGAGAGTCATCTGGATCTTGCGCTGCGACTCGGGAGGCATCGGGTCGTACTTCCCTGTCCTCATGACCTCCGGCTGCAGGACATAGCCTGTCCGCCCATTGAGTGAAAACAGTGCATGGTTCATCTGCATGTACTTGTCTGGAAAGAGAGCAAGTCCTTGAGCCAGGCAGGTGCGGGGCAGGTGCACGGCCCTCCTGTGATCACCAGGGGCAGTGGGCAAGCAGGTGTCTGACCCAAGGAAAATATGGGGTCTGGAATAAATATCCCCAGCATGGAAAACCTGCCCAAATCTGACATGAATCCATAGCTATGAAAGATTAAAACCAGCCAGGGGTGGTGGCACAGACCTGCTTAGTCCCAGCTCTCTGAGAACACGAGGGAGGTGGATAACAGTTCCAGCCCAGCCAGGGGAATTCACCAAGTTCTTATCTCAAAACATTAAACAGGTCTTGGGATATAGCTTACTGTGAACCCTGGGTTTAACCCCTTAGTTCCACCAAAAGAAATAACTAACTCAACTATCTGACCCAATCAAGCCAAGCAATTCAACCTAAGTAACAAACTAATTTAACTAATAAAAATGTCTATACAGAAAAAAGCTGCATATAATATAAATCCTTTTAGTTAAATGATAGGCAGATATACACACATACATTTTTAACCCCTTAATGGGTATGATAAATGTATGCTATAAAAACTGGCCATGTTAGATAAATTGGATAAGATGCATGTTATGTTTTTCAGAAAAAAAATGTTCCAAATGCTCCCCTAAATAAGCAAAAATTGAGTTAATATTTCTTATCAGCATAAGAAACTCTAATCAACAATCTTAGCATCAGTTTTCACCTAGAAGATGGCCAGTGGTGGTAAACCTGGGGTACACAGGCCACACCAGCTGTTCAGTTCACCATTAATGAGCTAGATAGGAACAGATTGAAAAGCTCAGTACAATCAAGGAGTGAAGTCAGCCTTCCCCCAGTGGGTACTGTCATACAATGTCTAGGTGCTGCTTCCGACCAAGTATCTGGCCAGGTAGTATATAGAAATCCAAGCCTGTGTGACCACCCTGCCCTGAGACCTCTGTCCTGGATGTGTGGGTACAAGCTCTAGGAGGCAGTGATGGGAAATGACCTAGATGTGTTGGACAGATGATGTTCCATCCATCAGTCATACATGGCTGCCAAAGGAATGCAGGGGAAGCCTTCGATAAGTATAACAAAGCCCAGAGCACTGTGATTAACTCCAAAAGGTTGGATGTGATGGCTTTGTCCAGCACAGAAGCGTTTTGGGAGAGTCTGAGCATGAAGCCCCCAGAGGGATGGGTAGGAGAGAGGCCCCAAGAGGGTCTCTTGGACCCAGCAGTGCCTGAAGCTACAGATCGGTTCCCAGGCATGCACCAGCTCATAGGTTTCCCCCTAAAGAGAGCAAGCCGTCATGGGTACCCATAGAGCTACCTTCAAGGTTCATGTACCTGCAGTCTGGAAATTGAGTGCCACCATCTGGGAGCCACACAGCCACAGGCGAAAGGGATCATAGTTTGAAGAATCGACCCTCTGTCCCTTTGGGTAGACGCGGGTCAGGCCCTTCTGGTTATATCTCAAGAGCTCCTCAGGCTTCTGCCTAATGATGCTGTCAGCCTTTGTCTCCACGAAGGAGCGGATTTCACGGAAGTCGGGGTTCTCTGCACACAGAGAGGTGAGTGAGCCTGTATGCCGTACGGGATTTCTGCACGCATGCGCAGTGGTGGATGCTCAAGTCAGAAAAAAAAAACCGGGAACCTCTCTTTGACAACACATCAAGGTTTGTGAAAGTCACACCACAATCAGTACACTATGGATGTCTGCCTGGGTTGGAGGTAGGGTTGTCTCAAACAAGAAGATCCTGCTTTCCCATAGCTTTTAGGTCTAGACAAACTAATGCATTTATAACTACTTGCAACTTTAAACCTGAAACCACCAAAGTAGTACGGTCACAGGCTGGGGCACGTGGGGTGTCTTGAGCAACAGTGGGATGCTGCAGATCTTAGGAGTAAAGATTCACAGAGCAGACTGGCCTCCTTAGCAACAATGCTAGAGATACACAAATGAACCCAAAGTCTTGAAGAAATGTGAACCAAAGTCCAGTACCCACAGGAAGAAATAGAACAGGAGGAAAATCAGGTGGGTATTTGTATGGACTTCACCTTGGTCTGGATGAAACGTCACTTTGTCCCATCCACTTGGAGTGGGCACCTGAGCAAAAACCATGCCAGCCCTGGCTGGGACCCAGGGACTCCCCTGAGTCAGAGTTAATTCTGGAGTTTAGTACTCTTTCCCCTGGGCTTGAGATCAAAGATATAGAACTGCGCAAAAGTCCCAAAAAAACAAGAAATAAATACAAAAAGCATCATCAGAGAACTTGCAACTTGGGAGTTGTGCTAGAAGATGCACTCTTTACTCTGTGATAGGCTTATAGCCCCCACACATCCAGGCAGAACCTGAGGCCCAGAACATGTGAATGTGCTGAAGGGACTTTTCAGATGAGGTTTGATTAAAGCATTGGAGGGGATATTAGCCTGGACTGTCAGGGCAGATCTACTGTTGTCAGAGGGCCCTTAAAATAGGGAACCAGAACATGGCCACATGCCTACTGAGGCAAACAGTGAAGGGACCATAGCCAAAGGATGCTGATAGCCACCAGAATCTGGAAGAAGCAATGGACAGATTTCTCTGGAGCCTTCGGCTCATATCTAAATGTTCCCGCCAAAAGCCTCATGCAGTCGTAGAAGGGGCTTTGGGCCATGGCTGGATCATGGGTGTGTGATGACTAAACTGGTGTAGCAGAGTTCTGAGTGTGGATAGCGGAAGGCTCACCTCCCCTGGCTGTGCATTGGCGCCAACCAGGAGGTTTGTAGCCTATGAAATAAAGGGGAAAATAGAAGGCAGGTGCTGCTACTTGCTGCCTTGCTGCCTGTCATGCCATGGACTGTTTCTCTTCTGTCAAGCCCTGCTGCTATAGTGTCCTGCGCTGGGCCAGCCAACTACAGATTGAAAACTCCACAAACTATGAGCAAAAATAAGCCTATTCTACTGCTCACTCCTCAGTTCAGGCCTAGAAACAGACTTCAACTTTTGTGGAACTAAGAGAGTAAATGTATGCCATTTACAGCCACTGGCTAGGTAGTGAGTTGATACCACAGCTGTAGGAAGCCAGCCCACTCACTAATGGGATTTTACTGCCAGGACATGAAAAAGGACCAGAGGACAAGCCGAGCTGCGGCTTCCACCTCACACAGTCAAGCAGCAAGGATGAGCAGGCAAACGCTCACTGCGCCCTCTCTGACCTCAGACTCAGGACACCACGGGGTTCACCACAGCTGGGGCACACTCCTGGGGCAAGGTTACCTAAGTTGTCCTTGGTTTTGCTGGTTGGCTTGCAGTAGACAACCAGGTCGGAGAGCTCAATGGCGATTGACTGGTTCTTCTCCCAATACTTCATGTTGTTCTCCTGTGGGAACCCAGCCTGCTCAGCCACACCCCTTAGCCAGCCCGAGTGACCCCACAACCCACCCCATCCCTCCACCTTGCACACATGCACCATGCAAAGTTGCACTGTACCCTGTCCTGAGGGGGATAGCCCTGTTTTCCTCTCTTCTCCTCACAGCTCCTATTCTTCATCAAGTTGTTTCCACCCTTTCTAGTGTCTGGGTTAGTCCTAACCATGGCTCACCAAAGTAGACAGAGGCTGGGATGGCAGAAGAGGAGCCCTTTTGTCACTTAACCCTCTGGTCTCTGCCTCCCATCCTTTCCCTCCCCTAAAAACGCAGTCATCAAATTCCAGTCCTCCAGACTCACAGCCCTGCAGAGCAGTGCTCTTCCCTCCCTGCACCACTGAGATGTATGTGCAATCTCTTTTTCTCTGACTCTGTCCATTGCACTGTGGTCCAGAGGGCCTAACATGGGCCTGCAGACTCTTCCCCCTGGAAACCGTCTCAACCTTCTGCCCCTGCCTCCATTCTGACCAACTTTTCAATGGCCAAAAGGACCCCTGACACAATGACAACCATGACCATTTGGGAAGTGCTCGGTGTTGGGCATCACATGCTAAGAGCTGGATGGGTACTGGCTAGGTTGGCCCACATGTCTATTGAGGGGCAGATTTTACATTCATGTACATAAACAAGTTGTGTATCTTACCCCAGGCCTCATGGACAATCACTGTCCAGGTCAGATTCTTCAGCTACTGGCCTGATCCTATATCCCTGCTCCTGCTGCACCTGTCCTGCATTACACTCTACATCCCCCTTACTTACTACTAGGCACCAGATCCTAAAGATGCAGTAGAGGGCCTCTTGCCTTTAGTGCCAGATCTCACAGCCTGGGTGACCTTGAGCCAGAGCAGGAACCTCTAGACTCCCTGTGCACTGCCCAGGCCCTGCCCTGTGGGCCCACTGAGTGCTGTACCAGCCCCTCCCACTGCATCACCCTTGGGCAGGTGCCTGTGGCTCCAGCCAGGACTGAGAGGAGCAGTGAAGGGTTGCAGGTCTCCCACACCCACACTAGGGCTCTGCCTTTTGGTCTTCGTCTAGCTGTGCTGCATGAATGCTAATGCTGAGACCTTGTCCCCTACAAGAGATGCCCCTGCATGGGAGGACCCTGCAGGAAGCAAGTATCACAGGATCAGTGGCTATTTGGTGATAGGTGACTTAACATGGGAGTCACTACAGTGAGACCTTCACTCAAACATGGAGGTCTGACAAGCTGTGGGGCTTCACTTCTTTTGCAACCTCAGCAGAAAACACCAGTTCAAGATGAAATGCTGCTTACTGCCTGGAAACTGCTTCACGGTTGCTCTCCCACCCCTTGGATACCACACTATGGGCCAACTCAGATGTGAAGCCGCATGCTTTTTTTCTTTTGGTTAATCTCTGAAACTAACTACATGGATGGCCTTTGCGATCAAGGACACTCAACATGCAGAGGCCTCAACAGGCATCTGGAACAGCTCAGGGAGGGTGGTAACCAGCAGCGCAAAATGCAGGATTAAAAGTTGGCTCTTGGGGGCGGGGAGATAGCTCAATAGAATAAGTGCTTTCCTGGCAAGTGCAAGGGCCTGCCTGAGTTCAGTCCCCAGTTCCACCAAAAAAAAAGCTTTTGGGGCCAGGGAGATGGCTCAGTGGAATAAGGGCTTCCCTGGCAAGCGGAAGGGCCTGAGTTCAATCCCTGGTTCCACAAAAAAAAAAAAAAAAGTTGGCTAGTTGGCTCTTGTTTTCTACTAACAATAAAAGCACCTTCAGACTTCCTTCTGGCTGGCTCCCCATCTCCCCAGCCATGTAGGTTCATACATTACAGTTTATTTGCTCACTGCTGACCAAATCAAAAGAGGCCATTTATTGTGGTTCAAAGGAAAAAGAGTTTACTCAGGGCTAGCTCCAAGGAGATGGAAGGGCCTGTTTGCCACAAATGACTCTCTTTGGAGCTAGCTCTGAATAAAAGGGTTTTGGCAGCAGCTGATAGCTCACCTGTGACAAGTCCCAAAGACAGCATGGGGTCTTCCTGCTGCCCCCACCCCACGACCTCTCCCAGGATGACTCTGCCTACAGCGGGAACTTGGCAGCTTTGTGGACCTCACATACAATATCTTAAAAGGAGTCCTCCTGACATCTTACCAAATGTAAAACCAACTAAGGAGGAATGTAGATCAGAGGCAGCAAGGAGCAGCCTTGAACAGCTGGCTGAATTCCTGAAATCTTCCTGCAGCAGGAGAGGAGGTAGGGAGAAAGCCTCCAAGTGGGGTCCCACCCTTCCCCATGAAGGATGAAACAGAGAGCAGGCATCCCTCAGCAGCCGCCGTGCCTGTGTTCCCAGGAGGAGGGGGTCTGGGAATAAGGTTCACAGTCCCAGTGCTGAGCCTTGCTCACTACTGGTTTTCTCCATTTCTAGGTAGAAGGTCCCAGAATCTCAAAGTTCAGAACATGCTCGAGAGGGTCACAGGGTGCCCTGGAAATGTGGCCGCTGCTCAAATAGCAATGAAGACACAAAGGAGATGAGGAGGTTGATTCTGCGAAGGAAGCTCAGGGCAGTGGCAGCCCCCTCCCACGCCTCATCAGATCTGCACTACATCAGAGGCACTGGTGGGCAGCTGACACAGCCCCATCAGGGAAAGCAGGAACAAACACCCTCATTGGCTGCAGTCTGATGGTCCAGGCCCAGGGGCTGCTGATGGTGCGACAAGTCATGGAAGATCGGAGAGCACCATGTGAGACCCCTGACTACATGGTAGAAAGATGGCAGGCCTCATCAGGGAGGATATCCATTTGATGGGCTCCCTGTGGGATCTCCTAAGGATGACAGCTTCACTCCAGGGGAGTTGGGTGAGTCCAGGGACCCCTGGTGGCCAAGAAGTAGCCAAGAAGTGAGCTGTCCTCTCCATCCCAGTGGGAGAGAAACCAGGTTGCTGGTGGGTGACCACTCCAGGGTCCTTGGGGGAGAGACTCAACTATAGTTGGAGGTCACATGGACTAAAGGCCCCACAACAGCTTTCAGCTCAGCTCTTTGGGGCTAGATCTGCCTCAGAAGCAAATGCACACATGAGAAATTAGAATGTCTTGCTAGTTTTAGAGCCACAGGCAGAGAAGAGACAGATTCCTTCCCCCTCCAAGATGCGGCCACCTTCCTATGTCAGCCTGGTAGAAGGACAATGAGATGATTAATGGCTGTCACAGACTGTGCCCCTGCAGCACACTAGGCACCACGCCTGTTGCCTTTCATGCACCCTATCAGCATACCTTCACCTACTAAGTGTGTGCTTCCTCATTTCTCAGAGAAGAAACTGAGGCCTAGGGAAGCTGGGCCCCATGCCCTGTATCCAACCCTGGTAGGATGCCAGCTCCAGCCTGCCTGGATGCAAACCTGCTCTGATTACTCCACTTAACCCCAAAAGGCCCACTGCCATTAGAGGGGAAACAAGAATTGGGCCGCACTCCCATGCATTCCCAGGCCCCTTTCTGGGTCAGGGAGGCAAGCTCAGGGAACACAGGCTCTGTGAAGTGTCAGGATCAAGGAAGCATTCAAAGTGAGGGAGCAATACTTCCTCGCTAAGACATGGGGGGCCAGACATGCAGTGTCACTGTACACACTGGGTCTTCCGATGCTTCCGGGGGGGCTTGGTGCCCTCATCCTGCTTATGTACCTCCTACCATGTATGTCCACATCTCCTTCCCCTGGAGTTCTCTGCAACCACTCCTGCTGCCTAGGCCACCCACAGCTCCAGAAGAGCCCCAAGGCCCATCTGTGCCCAGGTAGACAAAAGCTCACCTTGGTGTCTATCTTCCAGGTGATCTCCCGGATGCTGTGGAACCACTCAAAGAGCTCCTCCACTCTGTCGGTGGCGAACTCCACTGGAGGGTCGCCCTGCTTCTTAGGATCCAGGATGAACACGAAATTCTTCTGGTTTTTCCCCTGTGGAGCTTTCACTTTGGGAAAGGATAAGAATATCCCAGTCAGCCTAGCAGAAGGCGATAAACAGTAGCCATCTCTGTACTGAGCCAACCTAGGGCTCCATCACTGGTTATGGCTGGCATCACGCGGGAGGTCCCCGTTCCACTGGGTAGGGTCTGACCTCACACATGTGACTATTTGCAGATAAATCAAGTCCTCAGTCCTGGCAACTGTGACCTTATTTAGAAATAGGTCTTTGCAGATGTGCCTGAAGATCTGAGATGAGATGTGCTGGGTTTTAAGTAAACCCTAAATCCAGGGACTGATGTCCTCATAAGAAAGAGGAGAGGGACACTGGAGACACAGTGACCCCCAACTTGGTGGCTCTTTGGGCAACCTCTGGGGTCAGTGACTCAGACTGTGGTGCACATACCGACATTGTAAGTGTTGAGGTCCAATATTCCTCTGCAGAGAGACCCTAGGGGGTTATCTTCAATAATCTGTGAAGAAACAATACATTACTCATGGAGGCCTAAAAAGGCAGTCCATTCCTTTGCTAAGATACTGCTGAGCAAAGACAGTGCCTGAGGAGCTGTTCAAATGCATTTTCCTCAGGCTACATCCTTGGAGAAAAAACTAAGTAATGACACCTGGAGAAGATGAGGACAAAGTGGTGAGCAGGTGGTCTTTCGTTTCTGATCTGTAAAAGCATGGCTTGTCCAGGACAGGTCTCAAAACACGCCCTGTAGCTGAATAACCATAAAGCAAGACTGTGGCCTGGACGCCCCAGCTCGAGCACTTCGGTGGCTCCCCCTCTCCCGTGCAGCAGCGGCGATGCCTGCCATCCTGTTCTTAGGCTCTCCCAGTCTGGCAGCCTTTCCAGCTGAGGTGGAGAGGATGACAGTCCAGGAGAGCTGGCAGAAGCGTGCCCCACCCCCTGCCGGCACGCCCACACTGCCTGCCTGATGCTGACATGCAGGTGAGGACACTGGGGACAGACGTGGCTGAGCAGGGCTGTAGCCCTCCCTCCACACCTTCACCTAGCCTGCACCTCCCACCTGTGCCCCCTCTGCCAATCCCCTGCTAGGAATCTCCAGCTTGGCTTCTAAGGCTGCAGCACCCCTTCCTCTTGGAAGCCCTCCCAGATTAGCCACTTCCTTTGGGAAATGGAGGCTTGGCCTCTGGAGGGACCCAGAGTCTTTGTTACAGTCGTCCCTAGTGTAGAGCTGACTGCCTGCTGAACTCTGTGGCAGGTAAGGACAGAAACCTGTTACAGAGTCCCACAAGGCATGGTGTCACCTTCCAGCAAGGCACCTTGCTTGCTGACACCAGGCACATTCTGAGCATCTGACCTGTCCAAACCCTTGCAAATGAATTTGCAAGCTTATTTGAACAGAGGGCAAATCCCCATTTGGCCAGTTTTGCTCTGGTGGGAATTCTCCCAAGGATTTGGAGCCTTCTAGCCTGGGAGAGTCTGATTAAAACCCGACTGGCTTGTCACAGTAACCTTTACCCATGACAACTTAGGGACAATCCCCATGTCCACATCACTTTCTGAAAAGCTGCAGAGGCTACAGCAGGAAGTGATAAAATTCACCTCTCCACTGCCTCAGCGCACCCCCAAACAGCACCCGCAGGTCCTTCCGAGGTCCCCAGGAGGGGAACTCACCTGTTTCTCCAGCTCCTCCCCCTCTGCTGTGGAGATGTCCTCCACATAGTTGGATGGGAAGTACTGCTGGATTCGGGTGCCGTAGTCTCCTTTCCACCTGGGTGGGAGAGAGGGCACTGACATCCCATAGGCACCAGCAAGCTGTTGGCTGCCACTGGGCACCAATGGGAAAAAGATACCAAGTGGATGAGTGACCAGGGAATGCACACATGCCCAAGCCACCCAGCCAGGCAGCAACGCCTTTCCTCACAACGCTCCCAACGTGAGACACAGCCGCCTGGACACCAGCAAACTGTGGGTCTCAGCTGCGCCTGCGCCCACTCTGGGCGGACCGCTTCCCCCTTGCTCCCTGCCCGCCTCTGCCTCCCGAGCTCTCTACATAGAAACACCTGTGCACAAGCTGCAGGGTGGCTCTCCAGTTTCTGGGGTCCTTGTTCTGCCAACCCACTCTAGCACAACACAGCCCCATCCCAGGGTCCCCCACTCACCTGGCACTCACTCCACATTGCCCTCT
>PVKA01044853.1:0-15913 GCA_004027165.1 Ctenomys sociabilis
GAAAATGATAGGTTCTTAAAGTAGAGCTTTCTTACTTTATGCAGTGGTACTGGAATGAATGTCATTTTCCTCTAACATGAGTCATGACACAATTTTTCTTAAAAACATCATTGTAATACTAAAATTCAAGTCTATCCATGCCAGCACCACTTTTACAAGAAACTGATTTTCTCTCAGACCGACAAATTTAAAGAAAAGTGTGGATTGGAGATTTTTATGCTACCATTAGTAACAAAAGCTAAATTGATTTGGCACTTTTTGTTAAGTTAGTTCCTGAGCACATTGAACTTCTTCCTTGTTTTTATTTATATCCTGAGCGAAAAAGCCCAGTAGGACAGAGTGATTTATACTCTACACACCTGCATTCCTGCCTTTGTACCAGAAATAACCAGGTCTTGGGTCATTTGTGCTACAACAATGTCTGAGTTTCCCTCATCTGGCAAACAAGGGCCTGAATGTCAGGAGGCCCACAGTCATGGTTTAGGCTCTGTGTCACCCTCAGCTGAGTAACAAACAATAGCACTGAGAATCAGATAACTCGTGTGTAACACTATGGAACGAGCATCCCACTGGAAGTGCCACCCCAGAAGTTCTTTCCTTTATTTCCTCCCTGAGCACACCACCAAGGGCAAACAAATGTTTCCTATAACTGATTGGTGGTGCCTCATGAATGAAATATTTAATAAAAAAATTCTATCTTCTTTTCATTGATTATATGAATAGTATTTAACACAGTTTGTGGAGGTGATTTCCTTAAAAAGTTATTATTATTATTATTTATTTATTTTTTACTGTCTGTATATATGTATGTTTTTGTTTCTCTGTATAATGAATGTGGTTTGGAAAATACAGTACTCAAAATAATGATTATATAAAATATGTTCAAAGTTATTTCTTTAGTGTCTCCTTGGTATTACAAATTATGTTCTGAAGGTAAGGAAAAAAAATCCTCATAATACATTTTATCTATTCAATCCAGAAACCATTATCCTTTTTTTTGTGAAATTATCTCCTCAAAAGGATAATGATGAGCATGTAAGAAGTGACCGTTGTGCCCCATGATTCCATCTCTAGTTGTCACACAAGACAGGCAGCGTGGGCGGCTGACCCTACTACCTCCGCAGCACTAACTGAACACATGTTCCTTCTTTCTCTGTAGAAAGTTGGATAAATCTTTGAGCCCTGGCTCAGATGTTTTCTGGACCTTCCAAAGAGAGCTGATTCCTAAGCATGAAAGGATGAAGTCAGATGGAGCATGGTAAATGAAGAAATCTGTGGAAAAGAAGGAACGGTTGGAGTAACTGCTAAAACCTCCAAGATTTTACTTTCTACTCTCCGGTCAGGACCAACTAAATGCCTCCCATTGAACTGTTGCACACCTGAAACACTTGAAGTCTGGCACCAAAGTTCTTTTCAATTGCCTCATTTAGAATGTGTCATTTCTCATTAAAGCAGTAACCAATTTTAATTTGTTAATTAACCTTCAAAGAATAGAAATCTCATTGGATGCGAGTAAAGGGTGAATGTGATAATCCTTTTTACCCAGCATCTCAAGCTTTTTAAAACAATCCTCATTACCCTCTGCTATTATTCCCCTTGTCACCATTTTTGTCTTTGAAACAGTATTTGGTACCTTTGCCTGTATAATTCCTTTTAGAAAAATTAATCATGAACATCATTTGATTTATTATGAAACAGGCAAGGTGACTGTTATCATTGGAAAATTCTAAGTTAATGCTACACTCATTAAATTTATACCAGAAATTTAAGGGTCAGTTGTGAATCAAATGGGAGTAGAGGATGTATTTGGATCAACTTATTTTTGAAAACAAAGACATTAAGGAGTGGAACGATGAGTAATTTCACCCAATGTGATACATATTGGACATCAACACAGAAGTTCATTTCTCATGAGTCACGAATGCTTTAAAGTGTTTGTTAACTGTCACAATAGTGCAGTTAATTGCTCATGCTCTAAATTGCTCTATTTCTAAATCTAACAAGATTAGTAATGTCTACAAAGTTTGTAATGCTTCAGGTAAAAGTGTAAATTTCTAAATCTTGTTGTTATGTACTTGATTTAATGAATTCTTAAATTGCTGTGCTGTCTAATAAGAGCCAACATAGAAGTTCCTAATGAAAGCACACATTATGTATGGTGAAGTTATAATAAAAGAGGTCAAGATTTTCATTATCTTAAGTGTATGATTAAGTATTTTTCAGACACAATGTCCACATGGTGTGTTCAGTGGAAGATATATGAGCTATGTTTATGTCCTCATCTATTAAAGGCACTTCATGTGAAGAGGAATTGCATTGAGGAGAGAATAAATGATTTCTCAAATTACTTGCAAACAAAAGTGCTTTGTGTTATACAAGCCATAAAGTTCTATTTCCATAGATTGCTGGTTAGTCTTGATGGTCAACTTGCCTAGATGAAGATTCCTGAATAGGCGATTGGATGGTAAGGACAGGGTCTGTGTTCAGCATAGCCATGAGTTCAGAGCTGAGAGCACTGTTAGGAAGAGCAGTCTCAGAGGTGGAAGAGGATGGTGAAGTGTTGTCCCTGAGGACTCAATCCAATCCTAGGCCCCTATTTGTGGGCTCTTTTCCTGTTGTCCGCATCCCTGGCATCAGGGTCACAGCAGCTTTCCCTCTGTGCCCTTCTTGCATGGCGTCCCTACATAGGAGTCCACCAGCCATGGACTTACACTTCTGGTACCAGGTGCAAAACTGGACTTCCCTCCTTTAGGATTCTGGTGTCAGATATGTTTGTCTCAGTAATGAGAAAGTGAACTGATATAATAATCAAGTATAATTGCTTTGCTCATCCCTTTCAAATAATGCAGTACTGCTACTTCAATGACCCTTCATATATTTTGACTCCAACAGCTCTATTTCACGGAGGCAACCTTCAGTTAGACCAATTGGCTTTAGATGGCTGATGATCAACTCATCAGTTTCAGCCATGTCTCCATGGTGCAGGGATCTGTTTGCTCCACAGACCTTCTGTTCATTGTTAATAGAATAATGAAGCACCGGTTAAGCACTGATACCTGGCAGCAGGCTTGAATGCAGCTTAATTCACTCATTTCTCATGGCCATCGCACCTGTTCTTTTTTTTTTTCTTGTATTTTATTTATTTTTATTGAAGAACAAATAGCAATGAGACAGTTTTAATAGGCACTAGTTTACTTTCCTTAAGAGCATTCAAGCTGGAACAATTAGTGCTTTAAATTTAACAGTGTACCCAAGTGAAACATGGGGTATATAATGCTATTTTGTTTGTGTTCATACACTTGAGCTTTTCTTTAATTACTGAGGTCAGGCTAGTTCCAGTAATCTATGTAAAATCTATGTAATGCAATCATCCTGCTTGGCACTGCCCAAGTATAATTAGACACAGTTAGGTAGAGAAATACGATAGCTCATAAGTTATTTTATATTGGATTACTATGATTTAACTGTAGTCAAATAAATTTTAAACTTTAATATCATAAAAGTTATATTTGAAATCAATGGCACGAAATAAAACTTTTCGTTATTAGGACTTTCTTTAATTTCTCTGAAAAAAAGTAAATTTAAACATCTAATTATAAAGCCAGCTGAACTTGTTTTGAAAGTATGTAATACTGACATATTGGAGAATTTGACAAGTAATATTTAGAAATTTAATTTTGTAGAGACTGGGTAACACACAATGTCATTCACACTGGGAGATTTCTAGCATAGTGGCTACATGAGAATTTATGGAATGAGTCCCTGATAGGAATACTGAGGAACAGGCATACCTTGGAAACCACTTTCCTCTGGGAACATCTTATACTTATCAGAACATTATGTTCCAGAAAAATCCAATACATATGTACACCGGAATTCTGGGAGTATATGAATATTTAGCATATTCCTGCCCTGAATCTCTCTGTGTATCCTTTCCTTTGTTCAAAAGAAGCCCTTGGGTGTGGCAACAGTCTTGAAAATGTTGCATTTTCTCAGTTGGAAGACAAGGTTTATTGTCAAGAATCTCTTTCCTTGAAATTAACACACATCGTTGGAGCCAAATGAACCTTATCGACCTCCATCATAAAAAGTAATGTATTGGAGGAACAAGATGTTGCTGATAGTGGTCAGCCGGAGCTTTTAAAGATCATATGAGTAGCATTTCAGCTTTTAACATTTCTCTCCTTTATATGCAGCTGGTTCATTATAATAATGACATTTAAATAAATAGGTCATTTCCTTCATGTTCTAATTTCATTAATTAAACACTCTGTCATCCTTAACTCATCTAATTTGCAACACATTTAGTAAAATTTCTTTTGCAAAGAAAAATGTGAACCATGTGAAAATACTTTCTTTTAATTTTAATAAATAATTGAATTTTAATACATTTCATTATACAATCTTTTCCTCACCAGATTAACTGAGTTTGCAAAAATATTTCACAATATAACCTAGCAATATCAAATACATAATTATATTGTACTGAATTTTTAAACACTCCTTTACTTTATACAGTAGTCTTATTTTGTGGTTCAACTTTTGCAGACTTCCTATTTCATGGATTTTCAAAAAATATTAATGTAAATTATTTATTGTGGAATTTTTGCTATTTCATGGGATTTTGCATTCTTGTGCAGTATGTGTCTATTGTTAAAATTACATAAGTTTATGGGTTTAGAAAATGGTTAAGAACATTAAAGTTGTCTTTGAAAGTGTGGGAAAGGTTTATAAGACTGTGGGAGGGGGGTTGGGGGGCGATGACTTGGTGCTCTAAGCACCTTCCAGGCAAGCACGAGGACCTGGCTTGATTCTTGGCACTGCATGTGGTGCCAGCCAGCCAAACTGGGCATGGTGATGCACACCTGTAATCCCAGCCCTGGGGAGGCTGAGACAGGGGCCTCACTGTGCGTCAAACCTGCACAGTGAGACCTTATTACAAAGAAATGAAACAAAAATTTAAAAAGACTGTGGGAAGGGTTTATAAGACCTTAAAATATACTTAAACACTAAAATAAATGTCACTGCTTTGCTGATTTTTACTTATCACAGGGCTGTCTGGAACGTAACCTCCATGAGTGAGGGACCACTTATATTTGTAAGGTACAAGACTTGGTTATTTAAGAATATGTTTTGACCTCATGTGTTTATTCATATTCTTCATTTCCTCAAAAAGCATCTTTTCTGTTTATTTATTTGTTTGTTTTTGTTTTGGACTTACCAGGGATTAAACTCAAAAAGGCATCTGCTTTGAAAAGCTCAACATAAATGTCTGAGGCTAAGTCCTACCTACAAAATAAACTTTTATATCTTCCTGTACATGACAATTTTTTCTCATTAGCAATATTTCTCAACATTTGTACTACACAAATATATCAACAATTTATTGTGAAGAATTCAGCTTTTATATATCTATAAAACCCTGACAGCCTCAGTTGAGGTGGAGATCCTTTAATGGAATTACCAGTTCATGTAAGATTTCTATCTCTACCTCAAATCTTTGGTCTGGAATCATAAATCCCAATCGAATCCTATGAGGAGTGGGGAGAGAAAAACAAAATGAAAAACCAAAAGCAAAACAACAACAACAAAAACCTAGACTAAAACAGTAGGCATGTCCAAATCAGCTCTTCCTTACTTCCATGCCTTCTAGTCTAAATACAAATGCACAAATAGAGCATCAGTATGCTTTTATAGCTTTATAGTTACAGCAAAAATATAATGTGATCTTTGGAAGATGGCATAGAAAACTTCCCAGGTATACTACACTATGTGTCCCATCTGATACAAGTGTGCTGTGTGCATGGAACACTCCTTTGAACTTGAAGGAAGAAAAGAAGATTAGATGTGAGAAGGTAGCCCCGAAAAGCTGGCCACGTGCTGTATTTTAGGAAATCCATATGAACTATATAAGCTTCACTGAAAACATTGGGCCATCATTGGGAATGCTTTCCAATGCAAACTTGAAATTTTTCTGCAGCTCAATGTAAAGTAATAAATCTGAATATTAAGCTAACATTTATTGATGCGTTATGTAAGAGTCTGTATTGAGACCTTTTCTGCATTCTGTTTAGTTTCCTATCTAATGAACTCAGTGGCTGTTACAAATATGGATAATTATCATTGATCTTTTATAGATAAAACTATTAGGGAAGGTAAAATGAATAGCTCAAGAGCTCATAATTAGCACTATGGAGAATGCTTTAAGTCTACTTCCCAAGCTCATAAGCATGATGGTGGTATAGCATATTCTGAAAAATCTTTTGAGGTAAAGATTAAAAATTATAAATCATAGATGTTCAAGCTTAATAAAGTTGTAATAGTTACAACACAGCTTTCCACTCTGATGGCCGAATTCAAATCTAAAACAGTCATACTATTGCTTTCAGGGATGCTTCAGCTTCAGGTAGTTTTTCTCTGACCTTGAGTATTGCTAAGTGCTACTGTGTGCCAGATGTTCTTCCAAGTCCTATACAGTGTTTAACAAGTGAGTGAACGTGGTCGCTAGCCCCTTAGAATTGACATTCTAACACAGAAGATGAAGTTGTGTGCAATAGTCACTGGGAGTGTGTTAGATTTGGGTGGCCAATGGGCTCTTTAAGGACACATATGATGAAACAATCATGACAAAAAGAAGCTGGTCACATGAAGACAAGGAAAATAGAGTATGCTGGAGTCCCTTCATAATTTCAAAGACAGGTAAGTCACTTGGCATACTTTAGGAACATGAGATTCATATCGCTTGTTGGGTGTTTGCACATCAAGATTATTAATAAATAAGACACCCATGTGTCTGGAGCAAAGTGTGGAGAGATGTGTAAACAATAAAGGAAAAACATTTGACTTTATCAAAAAAAATGAAAAATAAGCATTTTTCATTCTAAGAAATTGTATTCTCTCATAAAAAGAATGTGTTGTGAAAGGATGATTAGTAAGGAGACCAGTTGGATGTAGTGAGACATTCAGTGGCTTGGACTGGGGTTTTACCAGTGCAGATAGAGAAAAGTATGGTAGAGGGTTCCAGAATATATTGGAGAGAGAACTCTGCCTAATTCACAGTCATGTAGCCTTGGTTGTGCTTTTTTGTTTGCTGAGTTCTTTTTGTTGTTGTTGTTTTGTTTTGTTTTTAATTTGTGTATTTGGTACAGGGTCTCACTATGCAGCTCGGACTCATAGTGATCCTCCTTGTTTTTAGCCTCAGCACTCGGGTTACAGGCATGCGCCAACATGCCAAGACTCTGCCACTAACTCAGCATGCTCAGGGGTGGGGCTGGCATGGCATGCGGTACCAGGGATTAGATCGTGGTTTTAGGGATTGGACTCCAGCCCCTGCGCTTGACTAAGCAGGCACTCAGTCTGGGTTGTATGTTTAAATAAACTTAGCCATGGATTAGATAGAGGGAAGGGTGAAAAGGGAATCATGAATTAACTTTTAGGATCAGGTTGGTCCAAGTGTGATGCTCTTTAAAATAACTGGAAGAGTTTAGAAGGAACAGATTTAATTGGGAAGAGAATGAAGCATAATATTTTGGTACAGTAACTTAGATATTTATTTTGGAATTAGATAATGATTTTTCTTTGCATAACATAGAAATGGTTCTAGTTCAAGTATCATGGGAAAATAACTTTATTTCCTCTCATGGAAGTTTTTCAGATAATACTCAGTTTATCTTTCAGTTTTCTTAATTGCCACACTCCACTATGATAATCACAGGACCCTTCAATTCTCAATAACAAAAATAAAATTAAAATAAAATTACACCCCTCCACATAGCACAGACATATGTTGTTTTGTCATATGGCATAAAAAGATACAAATAGAAACAGAATAACATTGGACATGGGGAAAAAATTGGAGATATTTCAAAAAAACATTGTTAGCATTGCTTAAATTGTACTACATCTATGGCTTCCTAACTTGGTAGGTGACAAATAATTATATCTTATTGTGCAGAATGCAATTTATCCAATAGTTTGTCCAGTTGAAAGAGATAAGGAGGTAAACAAAAGAGACATTCCTGGTGTGTAGAACAGAAGGCTTGGAAGAGACAGTCTGCTCCAAAGGGAAGAGAAGATATTACGTGTGAGAAAAATCTATTTCTAGTACAGTTCAAAGTAAACCAATACAGGAGGAGTTGCATAAAACAAGATTGGGGTGAGAAGACAAATGTTAGTGTCTTTCTTGGAATTTCATCCTCTGCTATAAGACAGAAATTATTTTAAGCTTTAGTTAAGAAATTGCAAATGTTTACCTTGATTCAGGAAAAAAATCAGTGTGCTTCATAAGCATTTTTACATAGAAATAGTTTCATGAATCTCCTCACAATGTCCAGAAAAATATTTTGAGAGGAAATAATTTCTTTTTAGTTCAACAGAAATTAAATTTTTATGCATAAGTAGGAAGCAGAACCAAGGCACATTATAGAGGCTGCAAGACATTTGCATTTTTGCAATAAAATGAGGGATCTAATAATCATAGCTACAAGTCATTTGGATGAGAATTATATGAATGGAAACTGCATCTCCACAGATGAATAATCGAATTGGCAACCACTTTGACAAAAAGAGACACATGAGAAATCAATAACTGTATTGGCACTTAAGCTAAAGTAACTTAAACAGTTACTTTAAGAAGATAATGTAACATTTTAGATAAGAAACGGTCTGTAAACTGAATAAATAAGCCCAAACTGGCCAAGAGGGCTGGTGTTGGAATGATAGTTGTTGTTGTTCTAACCATATTTATGAATTACATAGCCAACTAGGATTATGTTTTTATATAAAGTATATAAATTATTCATTTTTATTTTTCAAAGCATTTTCTATTTACTTAATTATTCATTTATTCGGTACAGGGTCTCGCTATACAGCATGGATTTGTTATGAGCCTCCTGCCTCAGCCTCCCCAGCACTGCGATTGCAGATGTGAGCCACCATACTTGGCCTCAGGGTCAGCATGGAAGAGCCCCTGTAATCAACATGG
The DNA here is from genome assembly GCA_004027165.1 of Ctenomys sociabilis. Taxonomy (NCBI): domain Eukaryota; kingdom Metazoa; phylum Chordata; class Mammalia; order Rodentia; family Ctenomyidae; genus Ctenomys; species Ctenomys sociabilis. The sequence goes on from PVKA01044853.1 coordinate 8,984, forward strand.
CTTGCAGTACTAGTGATTGAACCCAAGTCGTTGGACTTTCCATGCAAGCTCCTAGACCCTAAGCTATCTACCCATCCCCACAACTACTCTTTTTATTTGAGTAGAGCATGCTTTAGTCTTGAAAGCCTTCATGTGGATAGTTTGGACATGTGAGTGATGCACTTTATTTCTCCTATGTTCTCCTTCGCTCTCTCCACCTTAGTCCCCTTTCCATTTGACAAAGACTTCCCTATTTCTTATTCTTTTATTTTCCTCTTTGATTTACACAAATAGTTCTCAAAATACAGTAAAAATGGAAGACCCCCAACTTAAAAATGATCTGTGCCTAAATCCATTCTTCTCCATTGTATATTTATATTTACATGATGTAATTTCTAGAGGAGGCAGCCAGAAATAACCTTGTGGAGATCCAAAAGCTTACAATATTAGGAAGATAATTACTTGTAGAATTATAAATGGCATAAATACAAATATACAATATACACACAGGAATCAATGTAATCCAGCACATTAAAAGACTAAAGAGGAAAAAAATCACACTATACAAAGCAATACTTTTCTCACAAAATTCAGCACTTACTGATGATAAAGTTTCTTGTCAATACAGTAACATATGGCAAATGTCCTAAATTTCACAGTGACTCTCTACAAGAAAAAAACACCAACCACCTTCCTGTTTAATAACAAAAACACAAATGCTTTGGACATTAAATTGGAAGCAACGCAAATTATCTTTTCTCAACTTTTATATTAAAATTGTTTTATTAAAATTCTAGACAAGTTCAATAGTCAACAGGGTAAGGTAAAAGGCAAAACATGTAAAAAGATAAAAATATGAAGGAGAAATCATGTGCAATACCAGTTAGCAATTATGAAAATAAAAATTGAAACTACAAAGACATTTCACTATACACTCAGAAAAGTTGCTTTAAATAGTTATACTAACAAGTCCTGGTGAAATAACAAGGAAAGTAGGTCATTAGGCATGGCTGATGAGAATATCAAATGATAAATTACATGTAATCACTACAGAAAATTTATTAAAAATTGGGTTGGCAAGATAACTGAACAGACTAAGCACCTGCTTAGGCAAGTGCAGGGTCCTAGATTTGATTCCTGGTACCATATTCTGCACTGGCTCTGCCCCTCAGATGACTGATCAAGTGACAGAGACGGGATTTGGTGGTGAACACCTGTAATCCCAGAGCTGGGGAGGATAAAAACAGGAGGATCACTAGGAGTCTGAGCTATATAGTGAAACCTTGTACCAAATCACATAAAAATATATATAAATAATGAACAAATATATATAAATAATGAACAAATCACATGACTACAGTGAAACCACACATTGCTCACAATTGAGAATATTTTTCCAGATTGATGCTATATACAAAACTTGAATATAAGTATATTCAGCAGCTCTTTTTGTGATAACCAAAAATAGAAATAACCCAACTATCTTTTAATACACAAATGGCTAAAGAAACTAGAAATATTCTCACCAAGGAAGACTAGTCATCAGGAAAAAGAACTGAACCACAGATTAGGAAACAACCTAGACACACTTCAAAAAATTAAATGGAATAGGAAAATAAACTCAAATCCTACTTATCTATAATTCAATTTCTTCAGTTGACAAACAAGTTATTGGTTACTAGAGATCAGTGTGTAGGTTTGGAGGAGGAGAAGGCATGGCTGTAAAAGGACAATAGAGCCATTCTGTGTCCTCAACTGAGCGGTGCTGATATCATGATTTTGATATGGGATTGTCATTTTGCAAAATATTTCCACGAGAGGAAGCTGGAGATCTGGTAGTGATCGCTACTGCATGTAAATGGACAATTACCTCAAATTTAAAAATAAACATTTGATTTTAAACACGCGGTCTAAAAAATTGAGTGAAATGGTTTGGCTAGAACGCACACTTTTCCTAGGTAAGAAACCACTCTAGAGGTTTGCACGTGGATATCAGTGAGACAGGAAAGTTATCGTCTTAATTAAAGAAATATTTAAAGAAACAAACCTTTTCCTTTCAGGCAGATAAACATCAAGGATTTCACTGTGTTCGAAACAAGTCACCTGCTGCATCTCTCTAGGAGGATGGGCAGGAAATAAGGCAAAGAATGAAGTTTATCTCATCATTCCTTTTCAAACCATCTTCAAAATGGAACTTGGAAAAACAGTCTCCTCTCTGGATAAAATAAGTTTAACAGTTCTCTTCAAGTATAAATCTACATTCTCCTCGATAAGAAATTATTTTACTGTCCTCAAGATATTTTCACATGTGATTTCATTTTTTATTACAGATCATGCATGACTTTTTTCTAAGCTCCAAATATTCCCTTAGCTTGGCTAAAAATTTTATTGAAGTGTGTGTTACTGGTCCTTGAAGAAATTTTAAGCACTACCCATATTGCACTGTTTTATTTCTTACAGACTGTTTATTAAGGGAATGACATGCTATATTCAAAACATCATAAAAATATTATGAAAACTCTGATATTATTTCCCTACCAAAGACCTAATAATACAAGAGCTTCAAACAACTTAGAGTGCTTAAATGAAAAAAAGAAATTAGGGTAGGAGACATATTGCCCTTGAAAATATTCCCCCCTTGCCTCAAATGCACTTCCCAGTATTTATAGAACTTCCTTTAATTTTGTGGTTTTACATATTTCCAGTGCATAATAATTTCATTCCCTGCCAAGTGCCAGGACATACATAATGTACCTTCATTGTGTTTTATTAATCCCCTTTCCACATGCAGTGGCATGTGGTACTGGGGCTCAAACCCGGTCCTTATGCTTCCCAGGCAAGTGGTTAGACCACCAAGCTATCTCCCTGGCCCCTCTATCTTTTATTTTACTCCTTCTTTATAATTTGAGTTTCTCATATAAGAGAAATCAAGTCATATTTAATGTTGCTATCCTCACTTATTTTACTTAACTTCACTGTCTGACGGTTCACCCAGTTTTCAACAAATGACTAAAATTCCCTTATGACAGAGAACTGTTCCACTGTGTGCGAATGTATTCTTTTATCCATTCACCTACTGGTGAGTATATAGGCTATTCCACTATTTTGCTATTATGAATTGTGCTGCTGCAAATATGAATTTTTATGTATCAGTACAGTAATGTCTTTATTCTTTTGAGAAACTATCTAGAGGGAGGAATAGCTTGGTCACATAGAATTTATAGCTTTAGTTTTTGAGGAACCTTCTGTCTTCTCTCTGCCTCACGAGCACTTGTTACTACTTGTGAAACAGTTTAGGATGTCTTCCTTAGTGTTTGATCAAAGACCAGTGAATGCACTTGCTGCTTGTAATCAAACAGAAATGTGAGTTGATAAATACATTAGGCTGTGCCATCAGGTTTCTCATCGTGCAGCTTCTGGTTCTTCCCTAAGAACACCACAGTCGTGAAAGGTTAATTCCGTAAATTAGTTAAGGATACCACGGAAGTCAGGACAGGGTGGTTAGAGACACTGATTCATGGAGGAGAACTTTCAGATTTGCTTCAGAATGTGGCAAGAATTATGGGATAAGTGTGCTTGAAGCAAAGTGAGTGTTTGAGGTGATTAGTAACTGTATCTTAGGGCCAGCCAGATAGCTCAGCAGACTGAAGCTCCTGTGTAGGCAGGCTCAGGGGTCCTGTGTTCAATCCCCAATGTGCTGTGCCAGCCATCCATGGGGTGTGCTGATACAGTGACTGAGACTGGGCGTGGCGGTTCAGGCCTGTAATCCCAGTGCTTGGGAGGCTGAAAAACAGGACAATCACAAGACCAATCTATGTAGTGGCACCCTGTAAGCCCTGTACTAAATACATTTTAAAAACTGTATCTTTTATAACAATTGTTAATTGAAACATTCATCATATTTTTTATGACAACCTGAAAAATAGAAATTTGCTTATGGGGTCCTCAGCTAGTTTTAAAATGCTGACAAAGATGTCCAATTGATGACTACTTAACAATATTTTTAGTCATTACACTTTGTTTCTTCCATTTTCCACTCCTTCCAACTTTGGTCCTCTTCTTATTTAAAAAATCATCTGTCTCTTCACTTTCTATTATCAATCTTTTATTTTACCTTTATTTATAATTTGAGTTTCTCATATAAGAGAAATCAGGTCATATTTAACACCGTGCTCCTCATTTATTTTACCTAACATCATTGTCTCAGGAGCCATCCACTTTTCAAAAAATGACCAGAACCCACTCAATCTGCAGTCTTTGTCCTGTGGAACATCCATGGTGCCAAACAAAAAAATCTACTCATTAATAATAATAATATTGTCTAACTGCTACTTTTTCAAAGTAATAAATGACTTTAAAAATATCTACCTCAAGACTACAGAGAAAATGGAAGAGCGAATATTTTAATTTTTTAAAAAATGTATTTAGTATAGGGTCTACGGCATCTCACTACACAGACTGGACTCCTGATGATTCTCCTGTTTTCAGCCTCCCAGCGCTGGGATTGCAGGTGTGCACCACCATGCCCAGTCTCATTTGCCATCTCAGTGCACCCTGGGGATGGGGCCATCATGGCACATGGGGGATTGAACCTAGGCTGCTACACTCTGCCTGGGCAGGGGCTTTAACTGGCTGAGCTGCCTGGCCAGCCCTGGTTGAGTGAGTATTATAAGAGCAAAAGAGGAGTCGGACCAGAGATATCAAATTCAAATTAATACAGATTTTTAATACTCTGCTCATTCATCTCTCAGTCAGTAGTACACATCATCTTTTCAGCTAGTAACAAGCTACATTATGATTTTATTCAATGAAAAAATTATCAAATGCCAATTTAATAAATATCATAATCACTTGTCACTTTACTGGGTTCCATCTCAATATGAAAATCTACAAACTCTTAGAAGCTTCAGCTATATATAAATAGTGATGAGCTAATGCTAAGCTATTGTGAGAAAATTACTCTGTTCAACTCCCTGTGACTCTGCTTCCTAGTAAGACCACCAGGAGGCTTGGTGTACCATCGATAAGTCATCAGTAGACTGAGAGGTCCCAGAATAGACCCACAAAATAAATCAAAGTAAAGGTTGAAATATTTGTAAATGTATAAAATAACTAAAGTGTTGCTAACCAGCTGGAAAGTGTTGCTGGAGTATTCAAGACATACTCAGATGTATGTTAAGTAGAAACTAAACAATGCTCCCAGAAAGAATGCATGTTGAGTAATGGTCAAGCTGTCTCTAAAGGTGCTCTTCCATCTGTATTAGATGACTAATTTGTTTGCCAAATGGGATGTGGTTTTTTGCTTTAAGAAAGCTCCTTGGTCCCTAGGTAGGTCAACGATCAGTCTTCTCCTGCATGAGAACTGATGACCCTGAGCTCAGTAATTAAAGGCTCTTACAAATTTCAATTTTGCCTGTCTGGTTCCTCTGCTGAGTGACCCATAACATATATGAAATTTTTTCTCAGAAGGAAAGAGTAATGTATCTACCCAAAAGTGCTTAGTTATGATGATACAATAAAAATATAGATATATAAAAAACTGATATATGATAAATGAATAAATGGATAATAAATATAATGATATGATAGAAATAGTGACCAGACATAGATACACATAGAGATAGACATACTTATTTAATATGTGCTATGCACCTGATATGTATATCAGGCTAAACATATTCCATACTTTGAGCCCTTGGTGAGCTTATTTACATAGCAGAAACAGTTCTATGACCTGTGAATGATAGACAAGATACAAATCTCAGATTTGTTACTTGTTGGGTATGTTAATTAATTAATTAATTTGTATTTTACTACAGGGTCAATAGGGTCTCACTACACAGATTAGACTCATGGTGATCCACCTGTTTTCAGCCTCCCAAGCACTGGCATTACACGTGCATGCCCTCATGCCCAGTCTCAAACTCATTCTAGCAAGCCCCAGGTCGGGGCTGGCACAGCACTCCTGGGATCGAACCCCAGCCAATACATCTGCCTAAGCAGGTTCTTTAATCCACTGAGCTATTTGGCCAGTCGTAGGTTAATTTACTGAATCAGTTCATCTCAGTAACTCAGACTCTTCAACTTAAAAACATATTTTCAATATTTCAAAGAAAAGAGGAAAAGAATAATCTCTCAAATACACGAGGCTGTAATCTAGAAATAATGATGCAAAATATAATGGTGCTTGAGATGCTATGACTTCACTTGCTGCAATCCCCATTAATACTCACATTTCAAGATGTAGGCACACCTAGATGATGAAAGTCAGTAAATTAATGCTTTTTGTTGCCCAAGATAGTATTATACATTCCCCTGACAGGGTATCATAGCTCTGCCAGAAAATTTCTCATAACATTAAAGGTTTGTCATCTCCATATTAATTATTTTTTTTTTTTGGTTTTCCAAAATCCATCTGGGTGGATGAGACAATGGTTAATTATCCTGTAGGTGTATGTCTGTAGTCACCAGTGAGGCAAAATCTCTGCAGATGCTTAGTTGCCAAAAATATCTTGCTTGCTTTGACTTCGCACTGGCCTCCATCGCAGTCATAGGTGCAATGAATTATTTCTGCTCACATTCAAACCCAGGGAGTTTGTCCTGGGAAGAAAACAAATGCAGACCTCTAAATTCTGCTAAGAAGCTTTGCTTATTTTCATTACGCTCCAAATGATAACCTGACATTAGTATTAAATTTCTTGTGTCCGTGGATATAAGTCATCTGAACTAACTCCTGAACATTTGGTATTTTGTGCTGTGTGTCCTTTTATTTCTGTGGGTGGTGTCTCAGCCAGCTTGGGCTGAGAATGTCACAGACCAGGAATCCTAAATGGGATGTCCCTTCTCAGTTCTAAGTTCTGTAATGTCCAAGATCAACATCCTAAAAGTACCCTTCTAACCATCTAGCTCATGGTCATAGGGCTGCTGCTACATGTTTGGGCTATGTTAGTG
>PVKA01044854.1:0-15904 GCA_004027165.1 Ctenomys sociabilis
AGGATTCACTAGGCTCCAGATGAGATCTATGCTTAAAATCTGGGTAAAACCAAAATATCTAGGTCAGAGCCAGAGCAACAGCCAGCACACACAGTGGCCATGCACCGGGGCCGTGGCTATACAGCCACAGCCCCCTCGACTTTCGGAGGGGGCAACATGGGCAGGGAGCCCATTCCCCACTGTGACAGCCAAGCGCGCCCAGCCTGAGGCTATGGAATACAGGCAACCAGAGATGGAGCCCAATATCAAGGGGTTTTCCTTGGTACCACCCATGCTAATTATACAGGGAAATCAAAGTTATAGTTCAATCTACCCAAACCGTTGTTTCCACCTTACCAGACTCTTGTATTGTTCATTTGGTCTTTTTTTTGGAGGAACCGGGGATTGAACTCAGGCCCTTGCGCTTGCCAGGGAAGCGCTTATTCTTCTGAGCCATCTCCCCGGCCCCAACAATTGGTCATTCTTTGATAAAAATTTAAAAAATATATATTTTAAAGGATATGCTGGATTAAAAGATACAAATTAATTTAAAAAAAATTTTTTGAAGGCTTTTCTAATGCAAGTGCAGATGGCCTCTGGGTAGAGCAGCCACAAAGGTGCTAGATTGCTGACTTAGAGGGATACCAGGGGCTGTTCCACCAGGAATAGCCTCTCAAAAAAAGCAGAAAATAAGGGTGCTTCTCCCTCTCCATTACAGGTGACACTAAAAGAAAAGATTTTACATTTCCCCCTTAAGGTGATTAATTTAAGACTGTTTCCATTTTAAGGATAAAAAAATAATTCCTAAGATTTATAATAATGGGGATATTTTAAATGATTAAAGTTCTTTTGATTCCTAATAAGGTTGATCGGCCTGTTTTACAGTCTAAGTTTATTTGGTATGGAGAAAGTGTTGATATTTTACAAACACAGAAGTTTTGAGTCTAATCTAAAGCAGTGGGGCCTTAAAAGTCACCTGATTTTTGACATTCCACTTAAGTGGCGGCATGCTTGGTGGAGCCTCGAAAGGGTATAGCTATGCCAACTTCTCCACATTTGCATCAACTCAACCACGAAGATATGGTGTGCCCCACACTGCTCATGTCAACCTTGCATGATTTTCAGGCTTTAGTAATATTAATTGGCTCCAGCCAGATTTTAGGACAGTCTCTGTGGTGCTGTTGTTATCCTTCAGATAAATTAATTTGCTTATTTTTAAAGATGAGTCATCTAAGGGAGGCTATGTGGTAGCTTCTTCCAAAATACAGGATAGTTTTCCCACCAAACAATAATTCAATTACAAAAACAAGAGGGGAAATGTATCCCTCCCACTTCACTTGTCAATATGCACTAAAATTTTTTAAAATTTTACAAAAGATGGAAGTACAGCAATGGAACAATAATTCAATCATGGGGTCGGGCATGGTGGCGCATGCCTGTAATCCCAGCACTCGGGAGGCTGAGGCAGGAGGATTGTTGTGAGTTCGAGACCAGCCTGAGCTACAAAGTGAGCTTAAGGCCAGCCTGAACTACATAGTGAGACCCTGTCTCAAAAAAGACAAAAAAAAGAAAAATAATTCAATCATGTAAAGCAAAATAAAAGCTAATCTGAGATAGAGGATATGCCTGTGTCTTTTCCGGAGAACGCTGAGTGACATGTTTGGATACCAGAGTGTGCTGTTGGGCTGTATCATGAAGCCAGAGCTAGCGAAGAAGTGGACCACAATGAGGCTGGGATTTCACCTGGAGCCTACTCAAGGAACGTGACAAAGCGGAATCTAAGGTCTCTACAGATGATACAGTATATAGAGCTGAGCTGAAAGTATTAAGACAAAGCAAGAAATATAAAATATGCATATTAGATATTATTCCTTCCAAATTTTTCTGATGAGATCTTTGCTAATTCACAAACAAAATCTGACTAGTCTATAATTATAAATTTCTGGAACCAGGGATTGAACTCAGACCATTGAGCTTATTCCAATGAACCATCTCGCTGGCCCCTTACAATTCACTTTGGTTAAGAACATATTTGAGTACAGATTTTGTAAAGATGTTCATGTGCTGTATACTTGCATATCATTCTGTCAGCAGCTGTTTTTTTTAATGTATTTAATACATGGTCTCACTGCACAGACTGGACAGTGACCCTCCTGTTTCAGCCTCTCCAGGGCTGGGAGTACAGGGCTGTGCTGCCACACCCGTCTCAGTACACCCCAAATCTGGGGCGAGCACGGCATGCCAGGTATTGAACGCTGGTGCCTGTGCTCTGCCTGAGCAGGTGCTTTAATCTGTTATCTGGCCCACCTTTTTTTTTTTTTTTTTAAGATTTTTTATTTATAAGACCAGCACACAGCTCAGCAGACTAAGAGCCTGCCTGGCAAGCACGACGGGACCAGGGTTCAGTCCAGGCACAACATGCTGCGCCCGCCCTGCCCCCAGGTGCACGGAGCCAGCCTCCAAAACTGGATGTGGTGGTGTGTGCCTGTAATTCCAGTGCTTGAGAGGCTGAAACAGGAGGATCAGAGTCCAAGCTGTACAGCGAGACCCTATACCAAATACATTTTTTAAAGAAAGGTATAAAGGCCCCTCCTGTTTTTTCGGGGGTCCTTTGCCAATCAGGCATGGTCCACCACCTGACCTCAGCTATTATCTCCTCTTTATCTACTAAATCCTCTTGACATTTTCTCCTGGGGACCACTGAAAGACCAACAGATGCCTACAGCTGGGATTCCAGGTGTGTGCTGCTGTGCATAGCATAAATACCTATGTTATGGCAGTTTCACTTTGACTCAAGTGGAGCTAGGAATATAGCTGAATGGTAGAATACATGCTTAGGATGTGTTCGATTCCCAGCACAACCACCACCAAAAGTAAAAGAGTAACTTTGGTTTATATATCTTGTCTCTTAAAGGTTTTAGTGTTTTTAAGAACCCAATGTATACGTCAAAATAGGCCAAAATAAATTTTTATTAAGATGTTAGATTTGCCAGACGTGGTGGCGCATACCTGTAATCCCAGCACTCGGGAGGCTGAGACAGGAGGATTGTTGTGAGTTCGAGACCAGCCTGAGCTACAAAGTGAGCTTAAGGCCATCCTGAACTGCATAGTGAGACCCTGTCTCAAAAAGACAAAAAAAAATGTTAGATTTACCCACAGTGCACAAATTCTTGACAAAACAATTGTCAATCCTCTAGTTTTATAAGTTTCTATACAGATTTGGTAATTCTGCTGTGAAATAAAGGTTATAAGATTTTTTTTAGAAAGCACTGAAATGCTAATTTTAGGCAAAATATTTAAAACTGAACTCTGCATGAAAGTTCTTCAACACTCTTATTCTGTTTTTTGTTGTTTTTTTTTTTGAGACAGGATCTCACTATGCAGTTCAGGCTGGCCTTAAGCTCACTTTGTAGCTCAGGCTGGTCTCGAACTCACAACAATCCTCCTGCCTCAGCCTCCCGAGTGCTGGGATTACAGGCCTGCGCCACCATGCCCGGCTACCCTTATTCTTTATCCTAGTGAAAAATGAGAAAATGAATGTTAAGCTGTTGTACTGTACAAACAAGTATTCTGAAAACTTCTGACACCTCATTTACTTTTAAAAGCACTGTCATTAAAAAGTAACATAGTATTTATGCACATAAAATTAAAAAAAAAATCACAAATAAGCACCACTTATTGTAAAATATGTTAAGCTTTATTACACTGAAGGCTTTGGCATGGGTGACAGACCCTACAGGAAATAATCTCTTCACATAGCATAGTGGAAATCTGTTTTAGAACACCTGTGCAGTTGTGTTGACAGGCACAAGTTCAAACGAAGATGGCAACACGCAGGCACATAAACAGCCCAGTCCTCTCTCTGTGCATGCCCAATGGCCAGGTGCAGGCTGGCTCTGAGCCTTCTGGCCTCAGCACGCTTCCTTTTCCCTTGTGGGACCCTGGCCAAGCCACCAAACTGACGGTGATGCACCAGACAGGAGGAAAAGGTAACCAATTTACTTCAAAGACAGGAAGCAAAAATACACGCCAAAGTATATGGAATCACAAGGAATTTTAAAATGCAGTGATTTGAAAAACTTCCCCTGAGCTCTGGTGCTTTGTATAGTCTTGAATGAAACAGATGCATCCCTTTGTCCCATGTTGCATCTTGGTACTAAAAGTGGATCAGCTATGTCTGGGCAGCAGGAAGCAGTGGGCGCTGCGCTGTGTGGAAGTCTTTGGTGAGATGCAGTCCTGCAGGGGCCGCGCCTTCTGCCCTCCTCGAAACCAATTTGCCTCTCAAGTTATTTTCAGAGGAGAAACCACAAGACCATAATGAAGAACAAGCAGACCATCCTAAAAAGGAAAACTATCTTTTAGTTCTTTGAAAATCAAAGCTACCTTATTTTTTATTATGATATTAATGTGAGATTTTTTGATTGAAAGGAAATAGAGTCCAGACAGGTATACCTGCTTAGTAACATATCTCATCACAAAACATGCAATTGTCAATGTTTCTGTTGTATGCGACAGGGTCACCACACTGGCCCGGCTGGGCTCAGACTCCTGGGCTCACGGGACCTCCTGCCTCAGCCTTCTGAGCAGCCAGGACTCCAGGCACATGCCAACTCCACACTGGGCTAGCATTTGATGTGTCTTTTTTTTTTTTGATAGGGCTGGGAATCAAACTCAGGGCCTTGAGTACCCTTAAGCAAGCACTCTACAACCATGCTGCATTCCCAAACCCTCAAAGTTTTAATTGGCTCTTAAGAGCCAATTCTGTGACTGTCATGTATATACAGTTAGCTAGGTTTGTGACTAAATAATTCTCTTGAAAAGGATTAAAAAAAAAAAGTTTGTCTTCTTCATAGATTACTAAATAGACTAAGCATGGGAGGTCTATGTAGAAAGAAAAACAAAACAATCAAACTATCATGGATCTGTTTAAGAAATAAAATGTCCATTCCCCACAGCTTGCTACTACAATGATAACTCTTATCCTTTTAAATGAAGCCCCAAATAAATCCTATGTTACTTCCTCCTTGAATACTGTATTCAAGTGCTGTTGGGCAACTTAACCCTATTAAAGCAGGACTGGTGCCGTGTTTCCAAGCCTCTCATCTGCTTGCTTTTCTGGGGTTCTGTCCCTACTCCTCCACAGTACCAGAGACTTCAGACTGAACTACTCTACTTGTCTGTTCAGCTTAGGTTTTTTTTTTGAGACAGGGTCAAAATATGTAGTTCAGGGCCAGCCAAAGAGCTCAGTGGATTAAAGAGCCTGCAAGCAGGTGCAGGGGCCAGGGGGTTTGATCCCTGGAGGGAGCCCCGCCAGCCCCGCCCCCAGGGGCATGCTGAGATAGTGACTGAGACTGGTGGTGAGCACCTGTAATCCCAGCACTTGGGAGGCTGTAAACAGGAGTCACTATGAGTCCAATCTAGTAGTGAGTCCCCGAACACCCTGTAGACTCTTCCCTAAAATACAGAAAAATAAATAAATAAATAAATTGCTCAGGCTGGTCTCAAATTTGTAATCCTTCTGCATTAGCCTCCCAGAGTCCTGATATTACTGGCACATGGGCCACCGCCCAGCTACGTTTCCTCTGTTGATTTCAAGTCTGAATTCTTATTCTGACAACAAGACTGTGTTGAGTACTGTGTATGACCCCACCTTTGCAAAGCATTATTTATACTTTCCTATGGGCTGAAAAGAGGGACTCATGGGAAATGTGCCAAGGCCTGCTCCATGCCACACTAAGAAAGCAGCAGCACCCAACCTTTGTGCTGCTCTACCTCTCTCCATCCTCCTTTGTGAAGCTTTTCCTTGGCTCTGCTTCTTTATTTCTCATTCACTACTCAGCTCAAAGGAGTTTGGCTTCTGCTCATGGTCACTCTAGCAGAAATTTGCAAATTTAAATGCCAGGAAAGTCACATTAATGAGTATGTGTTAGATGAGTATGTCAATAAAGAACGACAAAGGCTGATGGTAAATTAAAGAGTTCAGTCACCTGAAGGAATCCAAACTAAAAAAAAAAAAAAAAATGTTTAAAACACAGACAAGTAAAGCAAAACCTCAGGGCACATTTGGTCAAGGGACCATCAACTCTGCTCCTGACTAATCAGCCTGATCAAAGTATCTGAGTCTGTTATAACAAAAAAAAAATCTACTAGCAGTTTTACATGCATATACTTTACATTAACTTTTTTCTTTTTTTGTGGAACCAGGGATTGAACTCAGGCCCTTGTGCTTGCCAGGAGCCATCTCCCCGGCCCTTTTTTTTTTGTGGTACCAGGGATTGAACTAAGGACCTTGTGCTTTCTAGGCAAGTGTTACATTAACTTTTAGCTAGAGCAATATTACATTTCAGATATGAAAAGCATCATTTTGAAAAACAATGTACTGAAAAGCAGATATAAAACTAATGTGTAGCATCCAACCTATTATGACTTCAAAATCATTTCAATGTATATATAAAACATTTTATGAATTATAATTCAAATTTAGATCTAGATATTGATACTATGATCTCTCTGTATACATATGGCCATATAAATATTCTTGTCTGTATATTTTCTATTTATCTATTTTTTTAATATTTTCTATTTAGAGTCTTCATCCATAATCTTACTTTTACATATATGCTATGCTTTTGCCTCTAAAGGTTCAGGTACTGGCTTTTGTTCTTGTCAGAAATGCCATCTTCCAGTAATTTACTGAAATGATAAACACAAGGAAAAAGGAGAGGAAGCTAGTATACATTCCCTGGCCTTTTACAAAGCATGGAGTTATTCCTTTGACCATATATATGCCAATCTACAAAAAGGATGATATTATAGACATCAAGGTAATGCTTCCATCGGCCTGCTGTTCTGGCCCTGCCCCCGGGGGGACTGGGTGTGGTGGTGCATGCCTGTAATCCCAGCTCTTGGGAAGCTGTAAGCAAGTGGATCACTAAGAGTCCAATCTAATAGAGACCCTGAGCACCCTGTAGACACTTCTGTAAAATAAAAAAAAATAAAAAAAATAAAAAAAGTAATACTGCACAAAAGTTACCATCACAAAAACCGAAAAGCAGTCTTTCTGAGCATGCTGTTAGTGTTGTCTTAAGTAACCAAGTTAAAGGGCTGGATTCCTTTCTTTGTTTTTTGTTTATTTTTAGAGACATGCAGTACAAGCTGGCCATGAGCTCACTTTGTAGACCACGCTGGCCTAGAACTTGCCATTCTCCTGCCTCAGCCTCCTGAGTGCTGGGATTACAGGTGTGTGTCACCACACCAAGGGCAAGATTCTTGCCAAGAGAATCAGTATGGCACTGAGTGAATCAAGTCCTGGAAGAGCTGAGATAGCCTTCTGAAACACATTAAGGAAAATGATCAGAAAAAGAATGAAGCCAAAGAGATGAAGCACTGCACTATCCCAGCCCGCAACACCAGCCAGGGAGCACCCGAGTAGCTAGAATCCACTTCCCATGGATTCATGGCATACATGGCGTGGAGCTCTTTAATTAGCAGCTAAGGTATTCTAGGCCCTGGGCTCAGTATCTAGTACATCTTAAAAATGAAAACAGAAGCTGGGCATGGGGCAGAGTGGTGCACACCCGTAATCCTAGCACTTGGGAGGCTGAGGCAGGATTGTGCCAAGTTTGAGACCAACTTGTCAGGGGCAGCTGAACTGCATAGCAAGACCATCTCAAAAACACAAAACAAAAACAGGTCCTCTGAATTATAAGGATGGCTTTAACAGGTCTGTGGCACCCTTGCCTCACAAAAATAAATGCTTACAGCAGACCCCACCATACCCAGTTGTGTCATATCTTTACTCTTCATATTCAGATTTCTTGCTCAAAGACATGAAGTGGTGCACAGCAAATGTATAACCAAATAGACAAATATTTATAAACTATACTGGCTCGAAGCCAGTTCTTTTAAGTTGTTTCACCATCTACAAAATGAGCTTAAGGCCAACCTGAACTGCATAGTGAGACCCTGTCTCAAAAAGACAACAAAAAAAAAAAAAAAAAAAAAAAAAGTTGTTTCACCATGAAGAAAAGATGCATGAAAATAAAAGGTGATCTATGTCGTGTTAAATTGTTTAAGGTACTCAAACCCAAAACCCTTCACGTGCTGAAAGCTTGGTCCCCTTTGAAGAGGCAGAGCCCAGAGGAAACTAATCAGGGCACAGGGTCCACCCTCACCAGGTAACACTACCTCCCCTCAGGAATGGATTGTTACAGAGCGGGTCTAGCTGTCTCCACTCACTCCCTTGTACAGGTGCCCTTCCACATGCTTCTGGTTCTTTGCCACTTCTCAGTCCCAGGGTCCTGGCTGGGCCATGAGTGCCACGCTGTCAGAACCTTCCAAATAAACCCCATCAGTCTGTAAGTCATTCACACTCACAGAATGTTATCCCACCCGAATGGGGCACTACCATGTTAAGCCAGACCACAGCTCTTCCATTCAGGGTTCAAAACTGCAATCAATAATTTTCCACTGCACTTAGTTAAACCCAAAGTTCTTTGCATGGCCCACAAGGTCCTACATCATTCCTTCCCTGACAGCCCAAGTCACAGCCCTTACCATTCCTTCCCTCCCTCACTACATCCTGCCTTTCCTTTGAGGGCAATAAACCATTCCTTCAGCTGAAGTCTTGAGAGTTCATAAGACGTTCCCCATGTGTCCACAACAGTGCTCCTAAGCAACTCTTCAAAGTGTATTTCCTACCCATCCTACTGACTTTTCAATTTACCTCAATCAGCAAGCTCACCTTTCCCCCCATAAAGTAGAGTCTTGTGATGCTCCAGGCTGGCCCCAAACTCACAAAGCTGCCCCTTGAACATGAATAATCCTACCTGTACCTGCTAGCTGCTGGGATTACAGGCACACACCATCATACTGTGCATCAAGTTTACATTTTTAGGGGGCCTGCCGGTTAGCTCAGTTGTTTAAGCGCCAGCTCATGCACATGTAGCCAGGTGCAGGATACCGTGATTCCATCCCCACCTCCATCTGCCTTACCAGATCTGCCCTTAAGGCAGGCTGAGCCAACCCCCAAAAAAAATCATTATCAAGTTTACTTTTTAAAAAAGATAATCACTTTTTAAGATTTCTGAAGTTTGACTTTATAAAATTTTCAGGAAATATTTTGCTTACATCATGAAATATTCTTTAACTAGCTAGGAAAGTTTTTTTTTTTTTTTTTAAAGGAAGGAAAGGTTTATTTAGCTCACAGTCCATGAACATTTGAATCCATAATCAGCTGATGTACCAGAAATTGAACTCAGGACCTCGTGCTTGCTTGGCAGGTGCTGTGCTCCTGAGCTATATCCCCAACTTTTATATTTTATAATGATTTTTTTTTTTTTAAGACAGCGTCCTGCTATGTAGTTCAGGCTGACCTGAACTCACTATGTAGTCCAGAATGGCCCGAAACTTGAAACGATCCTCCTGTTTCAGCTCACAAGTCTGGGATTACATGCACATACTACCATGTTATTTATTTTGAGACAGTCTCATTAAGTTGCCCAGATTGAGTTTAAGTTTGTGATCCCCTTGCCTCAGCCTCCCAGAGTGCTAGGATTACAGGAATGAGCAGCTAGCTGCCTAGCTATCATGCCTGTAACAGAGCTGGGGAAATACCTCAGTGGTCTAAGCACCCGTGTGGCAAAACCAAGGACCTGGGTTTGGTCCCCTGTGCCACATGCCACTAAAATTTTTTAGTGAGTTGATTTGGTTAACAGTATCCACATTTGGAGCAGAGGGTATAGGCTCATTCAATGGCTTGGTTCTTCCCAGCATGAAGGTGCTTACTCTGTAGGATAGCTTTTGCCTTGTAGGCCCTTGGTTTGACTTCCACAAAAAAAAAAATGAAAATATACTTTAAACTGGGCTTTATGATATATGCCTGTAATTCTGGCACTCAGGTTAAAACTGGCGGATTACAAAATTGAATGAGTCTCTGTCTCAAAAAAAAAAAAAAAAAGGTTATGTAAAAGTATCAAAATTAAGAGCCCAGGAGATGGCTCAGTAAAATAAGCACTTCCCTGGCAAGTCCAAGGGCCTGCATTCAATCCCTAGTTCCACCAAAAAAGTATCAAAATTAAAAGAGTGTAGGAGGGGTCGGGGAGATGGCTCAGTGGAATAAGCACAGCCTGAGTTCAATCCCCGATTTCACCAAAAAAAAAAAAAAAAAGGTGAAGGAAAGTGAAGGGTTCAGGTCAGCCCTCAGCAGAGAGAGGACTGAGTTACTGGGCCTAATGGTGCCTGCCTGTAACCCTAGCACTTGGGGGGATGAGACAGGACTACCCTGAGTTTGAGGCCAGCTTAGGCAGTATAATGAGTTCAAGGCCAGGCTGACTTACACAGTAAGACCTTGTGTTAAAAAAAAAAAAAAAAAAAAGCCGGGCAAGGTGGCATATGCCTGTAATCCCAGCCCTCGGGAGGCTGAGGCAGGAGGATTGCTGTGAGTTCGAGACCAGCCTGAGCTACAAAGTGAGCTTAAGGCCAGCCTGAACTGCATAGTGAGACCCTGTCTCAAAAAGAAAAAAAAAAAAAAAAAAGATAAAAGGCTGAGAGTTGATCCCTAGCACCCAAAACAAAACACACAAGAAGTAACAATCATCAAAGCGAGAGAAAGGACAGGGAAACTCAGAAGAAGACAAAAGACACAGTATCAAAAGGCAAAATAGAATCCTGAATTTGGATCCTGGATGGAAAACGTGAATAGGAAATTGGCAAAATCTGAATGTCTACAGTTTAGCTAAAGTATTAAAGTGATGTTAATTTTATAGTTTTAAAACTGTTACTGTACTGTGGTTATCTAAGACATTAATATCAAAGAATGCTGAGTGCTATCCTTAGAGGACCTCTTAGCACTTTTTTATTTTGGCAGAACTCAGGACCCCGCACTTGCCAGGCAAGCCCTTATTCTACCCAGCTATCTTATCTCCCTGGCCACAGCGCTATTTTTATAACTTTTCTATCAGTCTTAAAAAGCTCCAAGAACAGAAAAAGGTGAGTGGACTTGGCATACACTTAGTGGGTTTTTTTCCTCTTTTTTTGAGACGGGGTCTCCCTGTGCAGTTCAGACTGGCCTTCAGCTCACTTTGTAGCCCAGGCTTGTCTCAAACTCCCAACAATTCTCCTGCCTCCACCTCTGCAGTGCTGGGATTACAGGCATCAACCACCATGCCCAGCTTAGGTCACACCCTTGCAGTGCTGGCAATCAGGAGGCCAAAATGAAAATGAAACTAGCTTGGCAACACAGTAAGATCCCATCTCAAAGTAAATAAAACAAGTCAAATTTAGTGGAAAACTGAAACACATATTTCATGGTATTGTAGATTGAACCCAACAGCACTCTACCAGAGCTACATCCCCAGCTATTTTTATTTATTTTGAAAAGGATCTTGTTAAGTTACCCAGGCTGGTGTTGGACTTGCAATCCTCCTCCTCTCCCAGGTAGCTGAGATTACAGATGTGCACAATTGTGCCTGGCTGTTGATTATTATAGTAATTTTAAAGAAGAAACCATGGCCAAGAGTATAGCTCAGAGGCAAAGCTCCTGAATTCCAAAAGGTCCTGAATTCCTCAATTCCAAGTTAAAAAAAAAAGAAAAAGAAATCAAGTTAAGTAAATTTCAATTACAACTGGTATGGTTTATTTTATTTATTTAGTATACCATCTCGCTATGCAGCTCGGACTCCTAATGACCCTACTGTCTCAGCCTCCCCAGCACTGGCATTACAGGTATGTACCCCATGCCTGATTTTTGGTGTATGGCATGGTGTGGAGCCAGCATGGCATGTGGCACAGGGGATCAAACCCAGGTCCTTGGGTTTGCCACACAGGTGCTTGAGCTATCTTCCCAGCTCTGTTAGGTTGATTTTGAAAATGTTATAGTAAACAGACAACTACTACTACTACTACTACTACTACTACTACTACTACTACTAGGACAAGAAGTGTCACGACCATTCTGTCCTCCCTGCTCTGGCCCACTCTGCCATGCTCCTTTCTAGCAGCACTTGAAGCCAGGAGCTCCTACGGGGATGTGGAGGCACACACTTTTAATCCTAGCAGCTGGGATAAGGCAGGACCATGGCAAATTTGAAGTTAGCCTGGGCTACATATTGAGACCCTGCCTTTAAAAGAAAAAAAAAACAAAAACAAAAACTCCGCACCTCCTAGTTTATACATGAATATGGGTTTGATTCCTAGAACTGCCAAAAATAAAATAAATTAATAAATAATAAAAATGATGATGAGAAGCAGCAGTAGCTGCCAACCTGGAACTCAGGTACACACACACACCTATAACCCCATCACTTGGAAGGCTGAGTAGGAGAATTTCAAGTTCAAGGCCAGCCTGGCCATATAGAGAACCTGACTCTAAAAACTAAAAAATAATAAAACCACCACCACCACCAAAGGGAGCTAAATCTAGTAAGCATTTAAAAATATTAGCCATAATTATTTGTGGTCTAGATAATTTTAAGAAATTTTAGGTTATTTTCAAAAGCTTTACTGAGGGGGAACTACTCACTTGGGCCCCCCTCCTGTCCCTCTCTCGGACAGGAGCTTTCTTTCCCTCAATAAATCTATTCTGCTCATAACCTCCGTTTGTTCCTAAAATTCATTCTTAGGTTTTAGAGAACACGAACTCATCCAGGTCAGGTCCAGAGATCGTTTTTCCCTATGTCATTTGGAGGTTCCCTATGTCGTTTGGAGGTCACCCACCGGAGATCAGCTTTTCTCCTTGTATCATTTTGGAGGCCCCAGCGAGATCATTGGAAGGAGGTATGAGTTCGCTTTTCTTTCGTAAATTCTGGATTGGAACTTGCTTAGGTAACAAACCTGCTTCAAATGTTTATGTCTTTGCCCATTGCTCATGGTTCTTCATGTTTTGCCTTACATAATTGTGTTTCATAGGGTTTTGCTGAAATGTTGGTCAAAATGTTGGTAAATCTAAGTTAAAACATGGAAATGTTATAAGATTATGGTATTTAATGGGACATTTTATGACTGTTGTATACTTGTATATGTTGCATGTGAACTAGTTACTAAATGTATTGATATCCCTTACTTCATTTTAGACAACAGCGCTAGAGAGAGTAATGCTAGTAAGCCTTCCAGTGGATTTTATGTAAATTTCTGAAAATGGGACTTTTAGCTGTCTTGGATTTAAAATTTACATGCTTATATATGAAAAACAGGACTCCTTTTGCCAGTTAAATGACATTAGGTTGGCAACCGTTCTTAAAGACTTGGAGGACAGGTTTTCTGATCCCCCTCTACATGCTAGAGGGAATGTCAGGCCTGCTCTGTTTCAGTTAACTTCTTTGAACTTTACTCCTAATTTTCCCACCTCTTTGTACTTTCCTTTTCAGAGGCATGTCATATATAAGATTTAAAAGGTATTTCACTGGTTTGTTCTGACTAAATGCTATGTATTTCATAAGTGTATGTCTGGTTGATTTCTGATGTAACTCAGGTATTTCATGCTAATAGTTAATACAGGAGTGATGTCTCTTTATTAAAGCTAGAAAGACTTATAGTAAACCGTCAGACTCCATGAATAAATGGGTCTAAGAGCTAGTAAGTTACAATTGCTAGGTCTCAAAAAGTTTATAAATGTACTCATTAGCTGAAATGTTCATGCTTTGATTATATGTGCTCTAATTTCTCAGAAAATTTGTTCTTTCCCATAAGATACCAAAACCCAGGTAATCATGCAGGTAAAATCTATAATAAATATGCTAGATTAAGATTCCTTTACCTGGGATCCACCAGATTTTGTCTATAAAGACACATATTAAGGTCTTAAAATTAAAAGTTATATCTCATTCAGTGGATTCCAGTGTCTGACACAAGCTGCAGAAGTTAGAAGGGTTCATAGGAATGAATTGGTCTTGGTTGAGCTGTTTCATAATAGAAAGTATACAAAATAGAATTATAGATGGAAAATGAGAATAGTGATACTAGTGATGTAGGCAGCTGAGTTAGAAATATTCTAGGCAGTCAGATAGGGCCAGGCCCTCAAGGAGACAAGATGGCAGACAAGGTGACTTTGCAACTTGGAAGAGACAGACACTCCCTATGGGCCACACCTCAAGACCAGACAAAAGAAGAAACACAGCTACATACTTCCCTAGGGATGGGCATCAGAGATTGATATTCTAGATAGGTATCAATCAATTTGAAAGAGCCCTACTGAGTCACTAGCCCAACCTCCAACAGGAAGAGACCCTGTCTCATATTCATGCCTGCTTGCTACTTGACTCGCTTCCCCATTTGGTACTGGATTTAATCAATTTTACCTGAGCAATGGTGCTTGTAATCCCATTGGTTGACCACAGTTTTATCCCCCTTGTTGTCCACCTAAGCAAGTTCCCATGTCTACCACCTTAGACCCGCCTCACCACATGGTTTTTCCTCTATAAAAGTCCCTGGAAGAGACAGCTTCTGGGGGAACTACCCTCAGGTCCCCCCTCTTGTCCCTCTCTTGGACAGGAGCTTTCTTTCCCTCAATAAATCTATTCTGCTCATAACCTCAAAAAAAAAAAAAAAAAAAAAAGCTTTACTGAAAAGATACAACTTGTGTTTCCCTACATTCCTTGTCTGTCTGGCGAAGGTCACACAGCCCAGGACCCACCTGCATTGCTGCATCACCTATTGCCCGCCGGATCTCCCTTAGGGTCTGGTATCGCTCCAGCAGGTGGTCGCCGCAGATGATGTCTACCTGTGGGAAACAAAAGCATGCTGCACTGCTTTCCAGCTCCAGCACAGTGCCAAATGAAATGAAAGGGAAAGTCACCATGGTTACTTCCTGGCTAGACCGTGTGCTTTTATTTTAGACTTATTAAACATTCTCATGGCTTTAGAAAAACATTTTTTTTTTACTCTTTCCTTTTTTGGTACCGGCAATCAAACTCTGGGCCTCATGCGTGCCAGGCAGGTGCTGTGCCGCTGAGCTACATCCCCAGCCCTAGAAAATTTTTATGAAAAGCCAAAAGGTAAGATAGAGAGAACACTAAGCAACACAGCACTATATAATACTCAAAATGATTCCTTGAATCCTGGAAAACCTAAATCTTTTTTTTTTTTTTTTGTCTTTTTAAGACAGGGTCTCACTATGCAGTTCAGGCTGGCCTTAAACTCACTTTGTAGCTCAGGCTGGTCTCGAACTCACAACAATCCTCCTGTCTCAGCCTCCTGAGTGCTGGGATTATAGGCATGCGCCACCACGCCTGGCTTTTCTTTTTTTTTTTGAAAAATTAAGGGCCAGGGAGATGGCTCAGCGAAATAAGCACTTCCCTGGCGAGCACAAGAGCCTGAGTTCAATCCCCAGTTCTGCCAAAAGAAAAAAAAAATCACATCCAGTATATTCAGCTCAAAATGGCACAAGAGTACTTTTTCTAAAAGTTTCATGATAAAGTACTTATATGGTATTAATGATTTAAGGTGCTCTTTTAATAGTTCTCATATAGAATTCTTTTGCCAAAAAACCACCATTTCCATTTTCTTTTCTTTTTGAGACAGGGTCTCACTATGTAGTTCAGACTGGCCTTAAGCTCACTTTGTAGCTCAGGCTGGTCTCAAACTCACAATTCTCCTGCCTCAGTCTCCCGAGTGCTGGGATTACAAGCATGTGCCACCATGCCCAGCTTCCTCAAAAAACACCACATGTCTTAAAATACTAAGAATTCAATTCCCAGTTTGGCAAAAAAAAGAAAAAAAAAAAAGAAAATTTTTATGATTAGAATAATCTTAACATGAGGTTTTGTTTTTGAGGTGGAATCTCATTGTGTAGTTCATGGGTTACAAAGTGAGCACAAGCCGGGCGTGGTGGCGCATGCCTGTAATCCCAGCACTCGGGAGGCTGAGGCAGGAGGATTGTTGTGAGATCGAGACCAGCCTGAGCTACAAAGTGAGCTTAAGGCCAGCCTGA
>PVKA01044855.1:0-15905 GCA_004027165.1 Ctenomys sociabilis
GCCAAACTTACAAACCTCAATTTTTGTATCTGAGTCACCCCTTTGCTTAATGCTGTGGTTAATTTTGAAGAAAGAAAATAAAGGATGGATTTTCAAAACAGGTTAATAGGAGAGTTATAAAATTTAATATATTTTCTACTGTTGCCTCTCTGTAGTTATTCAGAATACCAGATATAGGCAGGATATCCTGTCCAATCAACATTAGCACAAATTTTTCAATGAACTAAGAAAAGCTAGCTGTGTAATTATCACAACTATCGTGTGTATAGATCTACCTTTTTTTCTTATTCCCATTTTTTCCCCTTTTGTCCCATCACTGTTTTTCTTTCCAATGAGAAAAACTGGAAACAGCTTATTCCCAATTCACAATATATATTTTGCATTTTGGATCTTATCTATTCAGTTTCTCACACTAGCAAGACAATAATATGTTTACACATGAGGATCTAATTTATTTCACTTATAAGTATGATCCAAAGTTGTAAAATTATGCAGTGTTCCTTCTTTATGGCTGAGTAGAACCTCACATGGATAAAAACATATCTTTTTATCCATTTTTATAACTTCCCAAATGATCTTTACCCCTCCACTTTAACCATTGGTAATCTGCTTTCCACAGTGATTTCAGAATCCTGAAAGACTAATCTGAGTGCATGAACTCTCTTCTTGAAGTCCAAGGGTGACTTCTAATACTATCAGCTGCCACACAAATATTGTCACAAAAGGGTTAGGAAACCTGTCTTTCCAGTGCTGCCCACACGTTATCCATACCAGCCTTCAATTACACATGTATTTCTATCTCACTATGCTCTTTAATGCATTCTTTTACTCAAAAACTTGTCAAACATATTTTACAATAATTCTGAATCTTTCACATACTCTCAGTTTGCATCTATGTTTTAAACTTTTAGCTGAAATATTGTGAACCAACTGAAGAATTCTCCAAGTAGAGATCTGTGTTAAATTTCAGGGTAGAAAGAAAAACCCAATTAATTAACTTCAGGGTAGAGCCAAGAGTAGGGCTGTAGTGGCAGAGTTTCAAATACCTGTGACTTTCCCATAACTTACTACAGACACTTTGTGAAACTTACTGAGCTCAACCTCCCTTGCCTTTTCTGAAAATTATCTAGGAGTTTAAGCCATTGTACTTGGCACTGTGCAACATAAAGTCTAGTTCCAACTTCTCTATGAATCAGGGTAGAAATCTCAACTACAGTGAGTTGATGTATACATAAAATTCTCTATCTTCCAAAGTGTAATTGTAATTTACTTATTTTGATTTTTAATTTTTTCATTTATAAATTGGAGAATGAGTTTTGACTTATGAGATTGTTAGAATTAGGCAATAAATGAAAAAAACCAGAGTATGTAAGTAGTGAAATGTGCTTGACTTATTTCTGTTATTTCTACCTATTTCTCCTCTGAGAATATTGCAGGTTGTCAATAAATACACCAGTAGCTATATTTTTCTAATGTAAAAATATACTTTCCAAACTGACATGTGAATGTTTGTCACAAAAGTATACAGAGTTGAAGGTCACAGGCCAAGGAGAACTGTCAGAAAACTCCAGTGTACATTCTTGTGATACAGATTTCATAATTTATATATTAATATCAAACCATTAAGCTTAAATTATATATTTTGGGGAAGGAGCATATATGGTTTATATTTAGATGCTCCTCAAGAGCCCCATAAACTCATGGGTAGAAGCTTTGGATAGTGATTGGATTGTGATGGCTTAGAGTTGACTTACTATTAGGATGTGGAGAGTCTGCTGGGAACGAGGCAGGTCCCAGGGGCATGGCCTGGAAAGCTTGATCTCCTCCTTGGCTCTTCCCTGGAACTCTGCTTCCTATGTGCTGTGAGGTGCTGATTTTGCTACTCCCAAGTCTCTTACAGCATTTGCTTTGGGCTGGAACCACAGGTGATACAAGGATAGAGATCACTGATCCCTGAACCAAGCAGATTTCGCATCTAAGTTGTAGGAGTGGGCATTGCCTATCATGGACTATATGATGGCTATCCAGGGGAGAAACAATGACAAGCAAATTCCTTACATTATTCTCATATGTTCTAGAACAGGAATTCTATTAATATTTTAGACAGAAGTTTTGTTTGGAAAAGTTTAAAATAATTTACTAAAATATTGTGCAATGAACTGTTGACACCTTAGTAAAGATTATCTCAGCTCCTTAATTGTTTGATTCTTAGATTAGGGATAGAAAACAAAGAAACACACACACACACACACACACACACACACACATTTGCGTGCGCGCGCGCGCTTGACAAAAAGTAAGCTTGAAAATTTTATACAAGGAAAAGGAAAGTTATTTTTCTACGCTATACTTATCTTATTCAGTTCATTATAATTCATATTCCAAGAATCTGTGAGAATTCTGGCTGTCAAGAATATGGATTTAACATTTTCCATAAAGAAGCAGGTTGAATAAGATAAAGAAATTAAATCAAGCTCAAGTTTACAAAATCTCTGGCTCTGTCTCTTCAGAAAAGAAGTTCATGAAACAGCAGGGTAATGAGTATAAAATAATATCAAGAATGTGATATGAAATATTGATGCA
Organism: Ctenomys sociabilis; assembly: GCA_004027165.1. Taxonomy (NCBI): domain Eukaryota; kingdom Metazoa; phylum Chordata; class Mammalia; order Rodentia; family Ctenomyidae; genus Ctenomys; species Ctenomys sociabilis. The sequence continues at coordinate 2,584 of PVKA01044855.1, forward strand.
ACATTAATACTTGAGTTAAACATAGATTTCAGGAGCTCACTATGTGAAATTATATTAAAAAGTATAATTATTACATAAGGCAGCAAAGACACAAGATACTTAAAAGAAAACAAAAATAAATGAAATGAGCAGCAGCAACAGTAACTATAATTATGTTTGCAGATCAAAAATTTCAGAAATATAGGGGCTACAAAGACAGCCAATATTTTGGTCCTAGCCCTTCAAGGTATGTGAGGACTCAGGACATAAATGAATCTGTATTGTGACATCCTGTAACTCAGTGGTGTCCCAAATTTTTTGATCAGGGAGATTAGGGGGCCACAGAGAAAAGTGGTTGGTGATGCATAGTAGGTATAAGGAGAATCACCTAGAGAGAAGAAAATTCACTCAGATTTTCACAGAAACCAAATTGGTCATGCAAGGGTTATGACTCATTCAGATGGCTGTCACCGACAAAAGATCTACAAGGGTTGTACGTGGTTTCAGGGTAAATTCTAAAGGGATTTGACTGGCATTGTCAGATATAAAAGTTACGGTTTTCATTATATAGGTCTTGCTTTAACTTGGTCTTAACCATCCAGCAGAAAAGTATAACCACAAAGTACAGTAAGTAATATCATATTAATATGCTGAGCTGTAAAAGGCTCAAGTCAATAACTTCTGACATTGCCAGTTCTGCTGATTATCCACTATTACTATGGACTATTGTACTATATTGGGTTCTTTTGCTGAGTGCAGGTACCTACAATATTTGAAAAGGTCTTTTATAAGACTTCTCCAAATACGGTTCCTCTAACACTGATGGAACACCCATCTCTGACAAAACAAAAGGAGAATATAAATAACAAATTATTTGGCGGTGAAAGTATATATCTGTATGTACACAGGAGTTAGTATAGATATACAGCTACTTTTTCTCAGTTCAATGAGAAGAAAAGTTTGCATTAATATTTTTTAGACAAGATATCATGTTGGCATCTTTACCATCAGGAAGACAATATGCAATATGTTAATTATTGTAACTGTCCTACTAACTTGTTTTGAACCTATTTCATTGCTATTTTTCTCATTAAAATTAATAAAAAATTTTAAAAATTCATAAGAAATACTATTAGCATTTGATAGATAAATATTTATGTTAGGATCAAGGAATTACTATCAACAGCAGAGAAATGAAGAAATAAAATGTTGTGAACTGGAGTTTTATACTCAACTCCCAACCCATCACCTTTTCTAATTTATGTAAAGGTTTCCTTATGGTACTCATATTTCAGTTCAGCTAATCAAACCTATTGATACAAGGCACAACAAGTTATGCTGTTGTCATTTATTATAAGAGAAAATTGATTTACACAACTGTTAAAGAATGCTTGTGATGTATAAGGCATTACAGAGATCCTTCATTTACAGATTATGTTCACCATACAATAAAGTTATTTGTCATTTGTGAGCTTTTCCTAGTGTTTTGAACTGAAAATCAATCCAAATGAAGAAATAAATAAAATGTATAACTAAGGAAAGAGGTGACACTGAGCATGGTTATAAAAAGGATTTTCATCGAGGTGGGGAGTTAGCTCAGTGGGCTAAACACCTCCCTGGCAAGCACAAGGATCCAGGTTCAATCCCTGGTGCCACATGCTATGCTGCTTCAGAACCACGAGCACACTATGGGCCCTGACCCTGGGCTTGGTGGAGCATGCCTGCAATCCCAGAACTGGGGAGGCTGAGATAAGAGTATCACTATGAGTCCGAGCTACTTAGAGAGACTTTGTACCAAATACATAAAAGATTAAATTAAAAAGAAAATTAAAACAGTTCGTAGATAAAAGACCATGTCAGAGAAAAAAACACTAACTGAGACAGAATGAGAAATATGCTATTTAGGATAAGTCAGGAAGTTCGAGGGAGAGCATGCTGGGGTGAGGCCAAGGCTTGTGGCGCCCTCTGGAAAAGTCAGGCAACTAACAGCAAGTGTGACCAAGGGGGTTTCCAAGAAATGTTTCTGGATTGTCTACTTATATATGCTACCTTCCAGCTCATGCTCTGCCTCCTAGTTATTAATTTTTCCATTTGGAGGAAAGGGATTTGCGAAGGAAGGTGGAGAGCTAGCATGTAACATTTCCTTAAACAAATTTATCCTTGGGTTTGTCACTTTATAGGAATTTTGAAAGAAGGATGTACAGTATAGAATGATAGAAGATGTCAACAAGCAGGCCAGTTCATGTCAAGCGACATCAGCCTCCATGCTGTTGTTACTTTAAGACAACTAATATGCTAGGGGTTGTGTCCTAGGCACCCCCTCAAGCTGCACACTCTGCTTGATCATCAACTATGCTTTCTTGAAAATTGCCTGAATGATCTTATGTCTTACATGGCAAATGCTTTATGTGTGTGAAATGGGTTTTAGGATTTCAGTCTGATTAATTAGTGTCCATTAACATTGTTATAAGTATAATAATGGCATTGTTATTTTAATGTTATGTTTCACTATAGGAGTCTGGAAAGCTATCAACAGAGAGCATTACATGACTTTAGGGAGCACTGAGCCTTGTCATTCCTGTTTTGAAAACTTTCACATTCATTGGTGGTGGCCTCACGGTCTCCAATAATTTAGATCCTGCACATTCCATTTATGTGACAAACTCCTACTGTTTTATATGAGGCTGAAGCACGGTTGTGACAGGTGGCTATGTAATTCAAACAGGCTATGATGGTTCTCAGGTCAAACAATGCCGACTTGGCTTCCTCAGACTTCCTCAGAGTCTTCTTTGACGCAGATGTTGCTTTCTTTTTTATTGCTTGAACTTTACTTGTAAAAACTATTTTAAAAAAAATTTCCTGCCAATATGCCTTGAAGCAATAGCAAAATGGCAGGTTAGATCTTTGCTTTTCAGTTTCTGAAGTTAATAACCTATAGCATATCTATGTTACCTTAATGACATTTGAACAAATGCTTATCTTTTCTACCACGGAGGTAGGCACATGACACAGGACACAACAATATCTAATACTTTCTTGTTCAGTCTTATTTGCCATGTTTTGGTATGCATTGGCATATGGCATGATTGCATTTAAACAGTACTGATTAAAGCATCCTTTGCTTTATACTTACCAGCAATGTTGTCTTTTAATAATTTTTGAGAGCTTCTAGATTTTATAAAGAGACAACCAGGCACAACAATGTGCATTAATCAGCAGGATTTATACAAGAAATAATATTTTATTGCATTTTAAGCAGTTTATTTGTGGATGTGCCAAATGGTAGTTTTTCCAATAAGTGGATTACACATACTAGGGACAATGACAACTCAGATAGCCAGGAAGACTGGGGACCTAGCTCATGCAGTTTTCTCATGATTGCTAGCACTGAAAGCTAAGTACCGGGCAAACTGAACCCACAACCCACCCATTCCTCTCTACCTTTCTCTGTCCTGCCTTTAAATATTTTATTAGCATAAATTTTAGCAAAGAGAACTCCACTTTAATCAAAAATATATGCATACTTGAAAAATTAAATTTTGCTTTGAGCATCCTCATTGGATATAGATTGAAAGTATATATCATGAAAGGCATTTACCAAGGCTATTTGAAGTATCAGCTCAAATACTTGTTGCCTTTTCTCAAGTATAACATAGAAACAATATTTTACCTTGAGAAACTCAGATTTTAACCTGCAAGTAAGTGCCTGAGGGGGGGGGGATAATGAGTCTGAGAAAAGGTAACTGTCAAGCTACACTATAGAATTCTAAAAGGCTTCTTAAGGAGAAACTACTTCAGCCCTTTGCAGAAGCAAATTATCAGGTCTTTTAAAAATGAGAGAATCCAAAGACAACCAGCGACCTGGTACAGCACAGCCTACTGACTGGCGTGCACGTGCGCTATGTTTTAATATTGCACTTGAGGAAGACTGCTTGGGAGATGGAGAGGAAATCATTCTCTGTCAGTGAAATAAGCCACGTAACCTCCCTAAATCCTACCTCCAGGTTGAAGTTGACAGCAGATTCTGTTGAAAAGTTACTATTTTATCTGGGGAGCTGCAGCAATTCTGGAGAATATAATAGTTTTCAGTACAAATTTACAGCACAGCAGCCATCAGAGATAGATAACTTTGTAGGAGTCCAGTAAGTTCAGTTATTCTGAATATCTAGGGTGCTAGAAAAATATAAACAAGACAAACACAGATGTTACACCTCAGGTGACTTATGCTGACAGAATTTACTTTTTTATTCCCACTGTCAAATTAGAAAAAGGATACTTATTGCAGTACAGGGAAGGGGAAAATCAGAAACAGTTTGAGTGAGCAAACTTGAAAGCCTCCATTTCAGACTCTTGTGTAACAGTGCAGAAAAAGAATGGTTTCTTTGAAGATTAATAAGCCATATGAATGCTATAGGGAGATGCTTTTGCATATGTAAAGCACAGGTTTCCATGAAAACAAATCTAGAAGACTAAAGTGAACTTCAGTATGTTTGGAGTAAAAATAAAAAAAAAAAACAGCAAAAGCAAATCGTGCATTATTCAGGACTTCTTTGTCATAGAAGACTTTTTAATTCAAACTGTTGTGCTCATTAAGAATTAAAACTGGTTATGTATATACACAAACTCCTCATAATGAATACAATTTTGATGTAGTGAAAAGATATACTAAATTATTTTAATTTTTTTAACTATTGGGCTATAAAATGAACCAGTAATCTTAGATATTGTAATTGGGCCAAGTGTCTAAAAAACATACCTTCTAAACATGCAAACATTTAGTGCTCACCTGTGCAATAGGATTAAAGAAGGAGCCCAGTTTTGCTATATTCTTTTTTCTTTCTCTTTCATAAAGTCTTCTGCAGATCAGCTCTCAGAAGACCTATTCTGACTGCTACTGGAATGGGACTGCAGGAATTGTCCTCAGCAACGCAACTCACTAGGTTTCATTTGTAGGAGAGGGTAGGACTTCCTCTTTATTTCAGAGTGCATTCACTCCAGAGGTGCTTTCCCCCAATTTAATCATCCATTTAAGACTATTTTCTGGTAATGTGGTTTGGATTATTGGAGGGAGTTTGAAGCAAAATGCAATGTTAATTAAATGTTGTATACTACTTAATCAACAACCTTGAAAGGGACTGACACCATTTTAAGGTTTTATGATTGTTATAGTTAATTAAAAGCAACAGGCATTGCTATAATGTTATTTAGGAATTTTTCCCTAAAGTAATACTGATGTCTCCTCTACCTGATATGCATTAATTTAAATTTTATAATGTATTTAATGTCTTGTAGTTTGAGATTGTCAGGGGATAATGATGAAAATAGCACCAAAATCCCCAGGCATAATGTCTCTTAGCAATATTTAAAAACAAAAGTTATAAGTGTATCTTTAACGATTTGTAATTATTAGTGTGCATGATATCGATTAGCATGACAGATATCCAGAACATAAAGTATTCCACTTCATACTTTAGGAAAGAATGAAAATACTGCTCAGATATCTTTAAACATTTTATAAATTGACCTTGTGACTACTCTGTGCTTTCACCTAGAGAGGTTTTGTGATCTATGATGTATTTTGTAGACTACGTGACCAAAGCATTAGCCATCTGTTACACTTTATGTCTAGTTGTTCCCAAAGTCTCATTAAATGATGGTGCTGTTGGCTTCTAAGTGTTTCTGATTATTTCATGATCAAAGTTGGGTTTATGGGTGTGAGAGCTGATTGGATTACGGGTGTGAGTGCCACGGCACCTGGGTGAGTACCTAGATGCAATGTGAGGAAGGGAAAGAAGCCTGATCTTGGCCTCTGCTCCCCTCGTTTTCCTCATGTGTTTTTCTGTTTTCTGCCACCATGAACTGCTGCCCTCTTCCATGTGCCACTCTGCCTAGGAGCCAACCAAATACTGAGTGAAAACTCCAGAAATAAGCCTTTCCTTCCTTAGCTCTTGGTGTCAGGTATTTTGTCCCAGCAAGGAGAGAAATGTAACTGAGACACCATCCATTTGCCACTGACACTGGAGATGGCAGCATAGTGAATGAACACACTTAAAACATTTGTAAAACCCCTTTAAACAGACAGATGTGTAAAAACATTAACTCCACAGTTGAGTTTTTGAGACACTCAGAAGCTATGGCATATAGCAAATGAGTAAACTCTAAACATTCATAGAAAGTCAGTACACTGTGTTTATAAAAATATACACAAATATATATATATATATATATGGTTTATATACATATATGCATACATGTATATATTTATTTTGATTGGTGAATGAGTATATGTGCTCAATATTATGATTATTAGTATTGTCAAATATGTTCTTTTATTCTGCCTAAAAATATTAGTGTTGCATGTTTTAATACATTTAATTTTCTGTTTTGGAAAACATTTTCATTTATATCAGTTTAATTAATGAAGTCCCCTTCATTGTTTTTTAAGTTTTAAATTTAATAATTAAAACAATGCTATGAATGAATTTCCTTATGACCTGTCATAACCCAGATACTTTCATATAATTTCTTATTTGTCCTATTTTTTCTGAATTAAAATTTAGATTTTAATTTTTTCTGAATTAAATTTTTAAAAAATGACTAACATATACCCTTCTGAAATATTTTCTTGAAGTAGAAATTAATTCTGGTTGTCAATAGCCACAGGAGGGTAATATTTGCTTATAACGATCTAGGATATAATTAAACATAACTATGACAGAAATGCATGAAAGTTTTACATAAAAATAAATGTTTGATGATTGAGAAAATGGAAGTTCTTAGTAACATGATTTCATTATTACACATTATCTATCTATATCTATCTATCTATCTATCTATCTATCTATCTATCTATCTATCTATAATCTGTTACAAATTACCCAACTACAATCAGAAATATACATAAGAGTAGTCTTGATAAAAAACATTTTTAAGAAATCTGGCCTTTCTGAAGGAAATGTATATGACTTATGAAAACTCCAGAGATTATAGAAAACTCAAACTAAACTGCATCCCTGGAGATATCAAGGAAACTTTCAAAACTGTTCCGGATGACACATGGCTTAGAATATTTCACAGAATTGCACATTTAAATTTTCCAAAGGAAGACTTTTTTGTTGTTCATTTAAGTATTCCAGCCTTTCAAAATAAGTGGAACATCTTCATTCAAACTACCCTAATTTTCAGTTAACCAAAACCAAAATGAGATTAGAAATACAAGGCATTGCTAAAGGCATATCACATAAATGAGTCCATGAAAAATGAGAGTAACAGTTGTAAGGATGAGGATGTCTAAGCACATCTGAAAACTTTAAATAAAGCATCCACAAGACTGTTCGGATTTGGATGTGACTATCATGCAAAAGCAAGAGTCAGTAGTCTCAGTAGGCTGGGAGAAGCAGAGAGAAACAATTGCAAACTTGCAATTGTTCCAGGACAAGGTGTTGCAGCTGGTAAGAAGTGCAGAGGAGAAACAATTCGTGGTAGGCAGAAGGTGGCACAGCAAGTACGCAGCCTACCAACTTCTTTTATAATCTAACTTGGATAATGGGGATATGGCAGTGCCAAGCTATTTGACAGACTGATTAAGTAATCACATATATTTAATCCCATCATCACACACTCTTGATCCAGCCTCATCTGCAAAAGACTCACCTATGACTACATGAGGCTTTAGAGTGACCTCTAGATATAAGTCATGTAGTAGTTTCTACTTGTTTCTAGCTGGTTTTATGCAAAATGATCATTATCATTGTTTTTCCTTTTTGTTACAGCTTCTAAATTTAATCAGTTTCTACTTTTTTAGACAGGCTTTGACTACTTCATTGTCTCTCTTCTGCTTTATAAGTGGCATGCCATTGAGGCAATTGTCAACATGAGTTTAATTTGTATTGGAAAGGAAACTGGTTCCAGAGAACTTCTGGGCTATTCACTACTGTTTCATACAGAAGCAGTTGTAACTGCCAATTAATTGCTTAGGACTTAATTTTAATTTTGCTCTTTTTTTTAAAGAAAGAAACCAGCCAACAAAAAATGATATGGAAATTCTAAACAAGATCATAAGACATTAAATATGATTAATATATTGCATAATGATACCTTAAAACTAGCTGCACAGGTATGCCAAACTGATCAAACCATATAAAAACAAGCCATGCTTTTTTCTTTTTTTTTTTTTTTAACAGAACTGGGGATTGAACTGAGACCCTTGCGCTTTCCAGGGAAGTGATTATTGTACTGAGCCATCTCCCAGGCCCTCAAGCCACACTTTTCATGAATTAAAAAATCACAGCTGTAACTACCTTATTTCTTTTTTATTTGTATATTTTCTCCTTTTTTCAAATCTAGTTGTTCTTTCCTTTTGATAATTCATCGTTTCAAATCAACCTTATTTACATTTTCAGTTTCTCAAACTAGGGAGATAATAAAGTTTTTATATATTGGAGACTGATATATTTCACTTATGAATGTGGTATCTAGTTGCATTCATTTACCTATAAAAGCCTCAAGATTATCCTTCCTTTTGGCTAAGTAATATTTCATTGTGTTAATATACCATAACTTTTTTATCAGTTCCTTAGTTGATGAACATTTGGCTGTTTCAAGATTTAGCTATGAAAAACTGTACTGCTATAAACACGAGTGCACATGAATTTATGCAATATGATGTTTTTAATTCTTTATGGAAAAATACCCAGAAGAGCAATAGCTGGGTCAAATAGGATCTCTATTCTAGTTTTTCAAGGAATTTCCACATGGATTTACACAATGCTTATACCAGTCTACTTTCCCACCAACAGTGCAGAAGGGTTTATTTTTTTTCCCATATCCCTGTCAACTTTTGTTCTTGGTGATTTCTTGAGGATAGCCATTCTTTCTCTGATGAAATGGAATCTCAGTGTTGTTTTAGTTTGCATTTCTCAAATGACTGATGATGGTGAATACTTTTTTCATATATTTAATTGCCATTGGTATTTCTTCATTTGGGAAGTATGTGTGCTTCTCAGTAGCCCAGTTTTGGATAGTGTCTTTGAATTTGAAAGGCCCGATTTTTTTCAATTCTTTATATGTTGAAGGTAGAAGTTCTTTGAGGGACAGTCAGTTAAAATTTTTCCCAATTCATGGGCTTTATTTTTACTCTGATGGTGATGTTTTTGATATGCATAAACTTTTCAAAAAGATAAATTCCCAATTATTGATTCTTTGAAGTATTTTCCAAGAAATTTGGTTTTTGTTCATGAACTCTCTACCTACCCCTATATAATTAAGAGTTCTACCTACTTTTTCCTCCAGAATATTTAGTGTATCAGTTTTCATATTTAAATCTTTAATCATTTTGACTAGTTTTATGCATAGAGATAGGCATTGGTCTATTTTAGCAATCTGTGGAAAGCCAGTTTTTCAAGCACCATTTACTAGAAAGGCTATCTTTCTTCCAGTGAACATGTTTGGCCTCTTTGTCAAAGATAAACTGGCTAAATGTGTTTGTAGTGTGTCTGCATCTTCCAAACTGTTCTATTGATCCTTGGGGCTGTTTTGTTGCTAGTTCTATGCTGATTTTTATCACAGTAGGTTTGTAGTATAATTGCAGGTCAGGGATTGTGATGCCTCTTTTCTTGCCTTTTTTAGTCAGGATGGCTTTTGCTATTTTAGGTCTCTTATGGTTCCGGATGAAGTTTTGGAATGCTTTCTCAGCTTCTGTAAGACATGCTAATGGTATTTTGATCAGGATTGTATTAAACCTGTATACCAATTTGAGGAGATGGGCATTTTCACAATTCTGTTTTTTCCTCCGCATGAACATGAAATATCTTTCTATTTTCTGATATTCTTTTTAATTACTCTGTTTCAGAGTATTGTAATTTTAACTGCATGGGTATTTTACCTCCCTTTTTAGATTAATTCCTAGTATTTCATGTTTTTGGATGTCATTATGAAGGGTGTAGTTTCCCTAATTTATGTGTCAGTGAGTTGGTTGTTTACAGAAATATTATTGATTTTTGAGTGTTGATTTTGTATTCAGCTATGCTACTAAATTTGAATATTAATTCTAGAAGTATTTTGGTGAAGTTTCTGAGGTATGTTCTGTGAAATATTTTGTCTTCTGAGAATGATAATTTAAATTTCTCCTTTCCTATCCTTATTCTTTGCTATTGACTAATTGCTTTGGCTAATGTTTCTGCAATATATTGAATAATCTTGCTGTTAGTAGACATCTTTTTCTTATTCCTGATTTTAGAGTGAAAGTTTTCAGTTTGTCCATTTAGAATGATATTGGCTGTTGAGATTTCACAGATGATCTATATCAGACTGAGGTAAAGGCCATTCATTTTGGTTTTCTGTAGTGTTTTTTTTTTTTTATCATGAATGAATGCCATACTTTATTAAAGCTTTTTCCTTTATTGTGATGATCATGTGAAATTTTTGTTTGTCTCTGTTGATATAGTGTGCTATTTATTGGTTTGTGAATATAGAACCACCCCTGCATTCCTAGGATGAATCCCATTTAGTCAGGGTGGATAATATTGATAATTTGCTGCATTGTGGTTGCTACTGTTATATTGAGAATTTTTGATTTTATGTTCATTAGGAAGACTGGTTTGCAATTTTTTTTTTTGATTGAGTCTTTCTTTGACCTTTGTATTGGAGTAATACTTGCCCTTAGAAAGGAGTTAGGGAACATTGCTACTCTTTCAATTTCATTCATGAGACTGAGTATTATTCACTTTATTTAATTAATTTACTTTGTATTTTAGTAAGGGTCTATAGTGTCTACAAGGTCTCACTACACAGATTGGATGTAAAGTGATACACCTGTGTTCAGCATCACAAGAGGTGGGATTATAGGCCACTACTTCTGCCTAAGCATGTGCTTTAATTTGCTGAACTATTTGGCAGGCTGGAGGATTATTGATTTTAAATCTTCTCTAAGTCTATGGTAGAATTTATCCCTGAATCCATTAGGTCTTGGGCTTTTCATTGTTGATAAGTTTTTAATTAAAATTTTAATTTAATTAACTGATATTGATTATTCAAAGTTTTTCTGTCTTCCATATTCAGCTTTGACAGCTTATGTGTTTATCAAAATCTGTTCATTTCTTTTGCATTTTCTGTTCTAGGCAAAAGATTTTTGATGGCACTGATGATCTACATTTTCAAAGTATAAGTATTTATTCCATATTTTTCATTCCTTATTGCATGAATTTGAATTTTTCTTTCTTTGTTTTTGCAAGATCTGATAGGGCTTTGTTGGGCTTATATATTCTTGAAAGAATTAACTTTTCAATTCATTAATTCTTTGTATTGTTTTCTTAGTTTAAATTTCATCAATTTTGCTTTTTATACTTGTTTCTTCTCTTTGGGCATTAGTCTTGACTTGCTGTTTTTTTCTTCTTACCTAGAAGTTAGAGGTGCAGGGCTACTTTGTTTATTTGTTCTTGTTCTATTTACCTCATGTGATAATTCACCATTATTAATTTCCCATGTAGGACTCCATTCATTGTGTCCTAATTGCTCTGGTCAGTTGTATTTGTACATTTTTGTGATTGTAGATGTTGAGTAATTACTTCTTAATTTTATCTGTGATCCATTGGTTTTGTTCAGGAGGATGTTATTTTATGTACATTGAAGTTTTACAGTTTCCTTTGCAATTAATTTCCAGTTTTGTTTCACTGTGGTGAGATAGTATGCATGAGATAATTTCAGTTCCCTTACATTTATTTAAGCATGTTTTATGGACTACAATATTTCCTTTTTTCAAGAATGTCCTATCAAAGATTGAATAATTATTTACCTAGTGGATGACCATAGCACGAAAAGCCGACATAATATCCTGTCCAACCACCATTAGTGCAGATCTTGCCTCTCCTAGAATTATAATTCAGCTGTATAAAAACATGTAAATATAATATCATGTATGCACCTTGTACAATACCAAAATGTTATGAAAACAGTTTGCAATGTATTATTTCATCGACTATGTATGGTTATGGTGTTTTGAAACTGTCTGATTGACATTTGTATTTCAATAAAATAAAAATAAATGGAAAAATAAAAAAATAAAAAAATAAAAAAAAAAGAATGTCCTATTTGGAAATGAGAAGAACGTGTATCCTCTTGTTGCTAGGTGGAAAACTGTAAAATTTTACATTTCTTCAGAGGTTTGGTTCCATTCTGTTATTTCTTTGCTGGCTTTTTAAAATCTAGTTATTTCTTTGTGGCAATGAAGTGTAAAGTCCTTAGTCACAAATGTATAATGGGTTGATTTTTTCATGTGCATTAAAATGTTGTACATAGTGAAGTACTCCATATTTGCTGCCTTCATATTTATGATTATTATCTGTTCCTCTTGAATTTTTCCCTTCATAAGACATGAATTGGAGTTAACATTATGTGTAAACAGAATAGCTAACCCTATTGCTGTTCTGAGTTTCTGTTGCAAGGAGTGTTATCTTCTATGCTTTGACTTTCAATGTATGACATTTTTTGAGTTAATTATGCTTTTTTATACAGCATATTTTTGGGTCTTGTTTCTCTTTTTAAAAATTTTTGTGTATTTGATACAGGGTCTCACTATGCAGGTTGGACTTGCAGTGATCCTCCTGTTTCAGCCTGCACAATGCTGGGATGGCAGGAATGTGCACCATGCTTGGTTTAAGCTGCCTGCATGCCCAGGGTGGGGCCAGCTCAGGGCACAGTGCAGGGCTCCAATCCAGGTCCCAGCACTTGGCAGGCAAGAACTCAGACTGCTGTGCTATCTCAAAGTATTCCAGAGTACTTTGTTGTAGGACTATCATGAGGTTATTACCCCAGAGCTTCCACATATTGTTACAGACATGAGAACAACTGATTACAAGAGTAGACCTCCTCACTAAAGTAGTAAATTTACCAATAACAATAGCATCTAGTGCAATTAGAAACTGACAAACTGTTGTAACTGTTTTGTTCTTTAGATCATAGAAGGAAAGTCTATAGTTCTATAAGAAAACATTTATAAATTAGGAGTTTATATACAAAGTGTTTCCCCTTGGTAAAGCAGTTTTGTCCTATGAGCAGGGTGGGAATTAAGGGAGGATAGCATAAAATAAACCTAAATGGAAAAGAACAATAATCAAGGCTGTTGCACAAAAAATGATTGTGCGAGGTTTGGAAAACTAGAGAAGGGAGTAGAAAAAAAGAATGAAGGTATATTTGAGGGATTATCTGAACTTCGTGAATGGGATTACTTTTTCATGGTTGAAGTTCTCCCAAGCCATTTAGAATAGAAAGAAAAAAGAGCAGAGAGTGGAGAGAGAGAGAGAGAGAGAGAGAGAGAGAGAGAGAGAGAGAGAGAGAAGGGAGAGAGG